>RJWJ010001583.1:103520-125589 GCA_004363605.1 Indri indri | reverse complement strand
TCTTTCTTTCTTTCTTTCTTTCTTTCTTTCTTTCTTTCTTTCTTTCTTTCTTTCCTTATTTCTTTCTTTCTTTCTTTCTTTCTTTCTTTCTTTCTTTCTTTCTTTCTTTCTTTCTTTCTTTTCTTTCTTTCTTTCTTTCTTTCTTTCTTTCTTTCTTTCTTTCTTTCTTTCTTTCTTTCTTTCTTTTCTTTCTTTCTTTCTTTTCTTTCTTCTTTCTTTCTTTCATAGAGACGGGGTCTTGCTCTTGCTCAGGCTGGTCTCGAACCCCTGAGCTCAAATAATCCACCCACCTCGGCCTCCCAGAGTGCCAGGATTACAGGTGTGAGCCACCATGCCTGGCCCTTTTCTAGGTTTTAATTAAAAGTAAGTCTTCTGATAAATAAAGTGGAATAATTTGGGGAAGATTTAAGAGTATTTTTTTTTTGCCTTTAAAAAAAAATGCCTGAATATTTTTCATAGCAATATAAAATCATCTCATATGATAATATAGTATTGTTTGAGCAGCTCCAAAGGTTCCTTCATGCTCCCAAGTTTTTATTGAAAAAATATTTGCAGCCAAGAGCAAATTAAATTTTTTTATTATTGTAAAATGTCGTTCTTTTCTCTGATCTTTCTGACCTATTAATGGCTTCTCCAAAAATGATTACAATAATTTTTAGATATCTTATTTCAGAAATTAGCATCAAAAAGTGTTGAGCCCACATATTCTCTCCTAACCCTGACACTCTTCCTGGCTTTTCTTCTCTCTAATAAAAGAAGTCATTTAAAAAGAATCTGTAATTTAGTGTCATTGATAATTCTCCATCTAAAAAATATAATTAATGTGTATGCAGAAACTGTAAAGCCTATTGTCATCTGGTGCTATTACACCTACTACCCTCCATCCTATTAATAAATCCTGCTGCTAAAATGTCCTACCTTATCCTAAGAGTTTTTAACTTTCCACCCCAAAGCCGTGATGAATTCCTAACTCATTCATGAAACCTTTCTTGACAACTCCCACCTACACTGATTTTGCCATTCCATGGGCCCATACTTCCTAAATCTTAACCATAACATGTTATTTTTAAGTGTTCCACTCATTGTTCTAAGTGTAAGCATAGTACCATATAGTAACAGTAGTATTACATAGTATTAATATATGTGTGTGCTTAATGCTGTCTTATTTTTTTCAAGTGCTGGCAATAGCCACATTTTGCTCTCAGAACTGTGTACTCAGTAGGCCATATTGCCAGGTCACAAGGGATTTTCACAATTAATTGATTTATTTGTATAATGCCCTAATCAGAAATTATTAACTTTGAAATATTAAGCTAAACAAAAACAGTCCATAGATGTTCTAGCTTAGAATTTGGATTTCAGCGATACTTGGCAATTTCAATTTGTCCTGCTAACATGAAAACCTATGTGGACTTTTAAGTCCGTAAAAAATCAGAATTGAAATCAGCAATTTTCTTAATGTGAAAGTTAATGGTGAAGAGTAAGTACACCTTGGAAGCCAGAGCTTCCTCTCTCTTCCTCTTTTTTAAAAGACTCCCCAATGAATTCCCACATTTGCTTTTTTGTTTAAAAAAGTATTATTGGGACTACTGTTATTAGTTATTCATATCAATGACTCCCTTTAACCTTTCTACCTAAATAATTGTTTCACAATGTAGAAGACCGATTGAAATTCAATACCCAGAAGTATTTCTGGACTGGTATAATGTTATGTAACCTATGTGGATCAGGCAGAATACTAAAAAGGTTGTTGGGCAAGTAAATACCATGTTTAGAATTGTTCTGATTTGTGTATAGTTTATATTTAAAGTTAGGTAATCAACCCTGTGACCCTAACATTGGAGGGCAATTGAGTGGCAACCATGGTCCAGGGGAACATTTGTTTTATCTCAGTTGGAGGCTTTTGTTAGCATTTAAACACAAGCAAGGCTAGTCCAAAGATGACCAGTATTTTCAAATGTTTTAGGAGAGGCCTCCTTAAATTCTGGGAGAAAATGCCAGATTGTGTTTGTGATGCCGAATCCCTCCTTTTGGAAGGAAAGCTAAAACAGACACAGAGACAAGTAGTAGGAGAGGGAAATAACAAGTTTTGAATGTCTGCTCTGTATCAAACATCATGCTAGGTGTTGAGACAGAGCCTCTTAAATCCTTAAAATAGCCACCTAGTTTGAGTACACCTATCATATTGACGAAGAAATGAAGCGCTGGGGAGTTATATCACTTGGTCTGGGTCACAAAATTAGTAATGGTGAAGCTAATACTCAGATTTAAGTTTCTGGGCCTCCAAACACCGCACTCTTTCTAGTACATCTGACTTGATAGAGCTGTAATTAGATGTATTTTGACACTCTATTATTAGTTACATAAATGTTTAAGATTGTTAGGACCTCTGGATGAATTGATTCTTTTGTCATTATGCAATGATCTTCTTTGTTTATGCTAATATTCTGCACTCTGAAATCTACTTTCTGATATTAATATTGCCACTCCAGGTTTCTTTTTGGTATATTAGCATGTTAAAGTTAACTTGTGCCTTTATATGTGACGTGCTCTTCTGGTTGACATGTATGGTTAGGTCTTGCTTTTTTAATTCTTTAATTTTTTTCTTTCAGTGCTTAAAGATGTCATTCTGTTGTCTTGCAGAGATTAATTCTTGATTGCATTGATTCTTCATTGTATTGTTTCTGAGAAAAAAAATTTTCTCATTCTTACCTTTTCTCCTCTGTACTTAATATGCATTTTTCTGTATTCAAGATTTTTTTCTTTATCATGGGTTTTAAGTAATTTCATTATGAAATTATGAAAAAACCTGGTGTCATTGTCTTCATATTTCTTATGTTTGGGGCTTTACTAAGCTTCTTGGATCTGTAGATTTATGTTCTTATCAAATTTGGAAAAATTATGGCCACTATTTATTCAAATACCTTCTTCGCCCTTGCTTCTCATTGGGAGACTCCAGGTACAGACATAATTGGCAACTTGATGTTGTCCTATAGATCCCTGATGTTGTGTTCATTTTTACATTTTTTTCTCTGTGTTATATTTTGGATAGTTTGTATTTTTTTGTCTTCAAATTCATTAATCTTTTGTTTTTCAATGTCTAGTGTGAATCCCATTAGTGGTTTTGTTTGTTTTTTCCATCTCACATGATAGCTTTTAACTCTAAAAATTTGATTTAGGTCTTTCTAATATTTTATTTTTAATATCTCTACTTAATTTTTTAAACATATGGAATATACTTATACTATTCTAATATCTTTGCTAATTCTAACATCCATATTAGTTCTGAGTCATTTTAGATTGGTTGATTTTTCTTGATTAGAATGACCATATTTTTCTGTTTATTTGCATTTCTGGAAATTTTTTATTGCATATCAGTGGATTTTAACTTTTTGGGATGATGAACATTTTAAATTCCTTAACCTTCCTTCTGAGATGCAATTAAATTAATTTAATCTCTTGGATCTTACTTTTAAGATTTGTTAGTCAAGACAAAGTAACATTTAGTCTAGGGCTACTTTTGCTTCACAACTGAGGCAAAACCTTTCTCTTCTCAATGCCCCATGAAGTATGAGGTTTTCCAGTCTGCCTAGTGGGAACAGGCCCTGTGTAAATTCCAGTTACTATTCCTTCTAATCCTTTAGGGTGGTTCTTTCCCGAAACTCATGTGGTTTCCTCACATATGTGCACTAATTTGTATTTTCCTGAATACTCGAGATAGAACCTTCACATATTTCTGTGGGTTTTTTCTCTGTGTAGCTTTTTCCTCTCTGCCACTATTTGCTGTAAACTCTAAGCTGCCTTAGTCTCTGCAGACTCCCAACTCTTTTTCTTCAACTCAGAGAGTCTCCTGGGCTGTCTTTTGTTTCCTCTGGTGCTCTATGGCCTGAGCACCCTCTTAAAGCAGTAAGCTGAGACAATCATAGGGCCCACCTCTTGCTTATTTCCTTTCTCAACATTCACTATTCTTTGATGACTTAAGTCTGCTGCCTTGTAAAACCATTGTTTCATATATTTTAACAATTTTTTTTTTTTTGGTTGTTTCAGGCAGTGGGTTAAATCCAGTTCATTTTACTCCATCTTGGTTGGAAGCAGAAGCATTAGAATAAATGTCCATTGAAGGATTTTCTCTTTTTTTCCAAGTTGGCAGCTTTTAAAGAAGACTGTTTCTTTAATCTTGGTTTTTACTCTTTTATTACTGAAATTTATCTTTTATCATAAGAGTACAATTTTCCTAAATATAGCTTTAACTGTCTGAATTTTCTTAAATGATTCAAAGTGGAACAAATGAGACAGACTGCCAGTTCTTGATACTACCCTCTGACTGGGATGAAGGCTACCCAGTACCCAAAGCTCCCAAATGGATACCATCTTTTTGTTAATTCAAAAGTTGTACAGACGGTAGTTTTACTTTCATGGATCTGGTTCATGATTGCCTTTTGCATTGTCTTCTATAGAGTGCAAGGTAGAATAGGCGAGGGTTACTTTTTTCCCACCAATACTGATAAAAGTTCCCAGAATCCAGTAAATGCCAAGTATATCCACTAAAGAAACAAGCACAAATGATAAGTAGGTTTTGAGTTAAGTTTTTCTGTTTAAATATAGTTGTTATTCAAGAGATAGAGTTTTGAACACTGATTTCTCTAAGCAGTAGTTCCACATGCCATGACTGTAAATTTTGACTAAGGGGAATTGCTTTCTTTCTACACCATGCAAAAAGTACTGTTCTTTTCTTAACTTTACATTATGAGGCATGAATTTTAACATTTTTTTTTTTTTTTTTTTTTTTTTTTTTTGGTTTTTGGCAAATGGCAATTGACACATATACCCTCCTCTGTTAAATGGTAGCATTTGCTGTGGATTTGCTTTTGATGTCTGTTAGGGGTTTTTAGTCAACTGTCCTCTTGAACAAAATGGTGTGCTTTCACCAGCCTATCACACACCAGATTTAGAGATATGACATTCTAATTTACTGGTTCTTAACCTATTGTAGAAAGGAATTAGTATGCTTGGGTGGGAGCAAATGCCCTTATTTATTTGATAAATACTATTGAGCAATTATTATCTTTCAAGCAAGTGCTGAGTTTCAAGGGTGTACAGATGAAGACTTACTTGATCCTTGTCCTCAGCCAAGGAGCATTTAGTAGCAAATGATCATTATAACACATTGTAATAAAAATTTGCTGGTTTGTTCATGTGTTTAACAGGTATTTATTGAGAATCTACCATGTGCCAGATACTATTACAGGTTACAGCAGTGAACAATTCCCTAGTCTCCTGGAGCTAACATTTTATCTAGGGGGTGATGGTGTGGGGAGTGAGGGAGTGTAGCTAATACTATAAAGATAAACTATGGTAAGAGGATGGAGCTTGTCAGTGGCAAGCTATTATTTTTGTACAAAGGTCAAGCTTTTGCTGTAAGGCGACATTTGAGCCAAGACCTTAAAGAAGCTGAGAGAACAAGTCACCCAGATGTGTGAGCAAAGAATATACTAAACAGAAGCAAATATAAACGTTAGAAAGGAGAGTGTGCTTACTGTGACTGAAGAACCACAAAGAGGCCAGAATGGCCGGTGGAATGAGCACGTGGAGAATGGCTGGAGGTGAGCTCAGCAAGGTAGGGGAGGGGAGGAGCTGGGGCTGGGCTGTGCAATCAGATCTCCTGGGCCTTTATTAGCTGTGGAAAGAGGTGGTTTTCATTCTGAGTGAGATTCTGAGGAGAGAAGAGACATGAAGCACTTCAGTGGCAGGAGTATCCCTCTAGCTGTTGGCCCTGTGACGCAAGGGAGGGAGCCCTGGGTTTAGGGTTGGGGGTAGTTAGAAGCTGTGGCGATAGTCCAAGTGGGAGACAATGGAAAGCTTGGGCTGGGATAGTCGTAGTTGTTGGGTAGGGTAGCTATGGTGGCACGAGGTGGTTCAATTCAGGGTATATGTTGAAGAACCTATCTAATGGGTTTGCTGAAGAGTTGGATGTAGGGTGTGATAAAAGAAAGAAATTAAGGTTTTGAGCCTGAACAACTAGTAGAAAAGAATTCTATTTAGTGAGGCATTCTATTTAGTGACTGTGGCGGGATCAGAGGATTTGGTGGGGGAAGGGAGAATTTGATTTCAATCCTGGTATGTTTGAGGTACAGGTTAAACACCAAATGGAGATGTCAAGTAGACACTCGGATTTATGAGTTTAGAGTAAGGGGAGAAGTTTGGGCTAGAGATACAAATTTATTATGACATAATTTAAATAGTAAAACAAACTCATGTACCTTGATGAATACTAGATAAAAATAATATTTAAGATCATCCAATACAGACGATCTTTATGGAAATGGAGAAACTAAAGCCCAGGGAAGTAAAGTGAGGTGTCCAAGGACACACAGCTTTTTTGTGAAATCCAAGTCAATTGACTCGTTTAGTGCTATTTCGGGCCTAGCACATAACCTTTTGTCCATGCTGCTATAGTAGAGGAATTGAAGGAATTTCACTAGCACAAAGCCAGGTATGGTAAGCAATGGTATAAGCCAATGTTTTAGAGCACAAACCCTGGAGCAAACTTCCTAGATTCTAATCATGGTTCTCCTACTTACCTACGGTATGACCTTAGTTAAATGATGTGGCTTCTCTGTGCTTAAATTTCCTTATCTGCAAAATGAGATTGATAATAGTATTTACCTCACAGAATACTTGGGAAGATTGACAGGACATATGTAAAGCATTTAAGGTAATACTTATAAATGCTGCAGCTATGATTTATTTTATTATAGCCATTATTATTCTAATTAACCAGTTGGGAGATCTTCAGAAAGTCTTTTTTTAAAAAAATTAGCATCTGTAGTTCAAAAGCAAAATAATGTTTTCTGCTAAATGTTTCCTCTCTAAGATTCTTACCTCAGGATGGAAGCTACGAGCTTTCATTACAACTTTTGGAAACTCAGAAGTAGCTTGATATCTGAGGGTTCAAATTCTATAGGTAAGCCATATTTAGGTCATATTCTCAAATCTCCTCTCTCCAGGTTGCCTGTTTTTTTCTGTGACATTTGCATCTACTGGTGCTTGTAATTGGCTTTGAACATGCTATGCTCTTTTGATTTTGTTCTTTAAATTGACTATGTTCTGTGAGAATGGCTTATCTGCTTTTTGATTAAACATTCATGATTCTGTGACACCTCATTCTCTCTATTGATAGCTTATGGATGTCTTTTTAATAGAGATCTTAATCTTGCCTTTAACATTTTAGGCCATGTCTTGGTTACCTATGCTGTAACATCTCATTGTTGTGTTTGTATGTTATCAATGCGTTATTGTGTATTAATCAACACAAGTAAGCTCCTGTTTTTAAGACCCCTTCCTTTATGGAAAGAGTTGATTTGTGGCAGTTTCTTGAGGGTAGGTGAATTGAATGTTATAATTTATGAGTGAAGTTGGTAAATTTTCCAGAGGGAATAATGAGATTATTGATTAGGTTCTTTTTGATTATAAAAGAGATTTAATGACATAGTTTCAGTCAGGACACGTGAAAGCCTCTCTTTATTTCATTGGTTAGGCGATAATATATGCTCATTTTCCTGTTCTTACCCATCTTAGTCCATTTTCTGTTGCTATAACAGAATACCTCAGACTAGGTGATTTGTAAAGAAAAGAGGTTTATTTAGCTCAAGGTTCTGGAGGCTGGGAAGTCCAAGATCAGGTGGCTGCATCTGGGAGGGCCTCATGCTGTGTGATAATATGGGAGAAGGCATCACATGATGGAAACACTTGTGAGAGCAGTGAGTAGACAGGTGCAAAAGAGAAAAGCACAAGGTGCTTGGCTTGCTTTATAAGAACCAGCTTTTGTGATAAATAACCTACTCCCATGAGAATTAAGCTAATCCTATGAAAAAGGCATTAATCCCTCTTAATGACCTAATCACCTCTTCAGGGCCCCATGTCCCAACACTGCCACAATGGCAATCAACTTTCACCATGAATTTTAGAGGGGACAAACCATGTTCAAACCATAGCACTGCCTGACATGCTAAGTTTCAAAGAGAGTTAACAGAAGCATTATTATCCAAAGGTCATGCAGAGAGAAAGGAGTTGGACAGCAAAGATTTAATTTAATTTTGTATAGATCATGCATTATCAGCTAAATACCATTTTTCCCCTGATATATTTGCTCTAATTTTTGTCATGTGGCATTTATGAAATTTTTACTCAGCACGTATTGGTTTTCTAGCCTTTCTTCATATTTTAATTTACCTTTATTGTCTTGGATGTGAGTTTTGTCCAATATTGTTTGGTAACTTCTTGATCTTTTCTCAATGTCTGTGGTCTTCTTTCAAACTTTTAACATGATCTTCCCGTCCTATGGCACATAAGACATGAGCTTGGAGCATAATGTCTTCATATCCTGGTCACTGATTCCTCTGAATTACAGTGATATCTGTTCCAAGAAGTAGAGTAGGGTTCACCAAAATGATTGATAAACATCCTCAGGGATTATAACTCTTTGTCACCTTGCATCTGTCAGTTATTTTCATTCTATCAAAGGACTGGAGAATTTTTACATTGGCATATGTGTTCCCCTGTAAGCCCATAGGCTGGCACTCTTAATCCCATGGAGTACACCTTAGCTCTCTAGAAGTAGGTTATATGGTGCAAAAAAGGGCAGCCTAGGCCTAAGCAAATGTCTTTTCTTTCCCATGGAATCATAGAATTTGGGAGTTGGGAGAGTCATGTAAATCATGTAGGTGTTCTTCATTTTACTGACGAGGAAAGGAAACTCACAAATGGGAAGTATCTTTTCCGAAGTGAAAGTTAATTACAAATCCTAGCACTCTGGGAGGCTGAGGCGGGCAGATTGTTTGAGCTCAGGAGTTCAAGACCAGCCTGAGCAAGAGTAAGACCCTATCTCTGTTAAAAAAATAGAAAGAAATTAGCTGGACAACTAAAAATATATAGAAAGAATTAGCCGGGCATGGTAGCGCATGCCTGAAGTCCCAGCTACGCAGGAGGCTGAGGCAGAAGGATCTCTTGAGCCCAGGTTGCTTGAGCTAGGCTGATGCCATGGCACTCTAGCCCGGGCAACAGGGTGAGACTAAAAGAAAGTTAATTGTGGAACAGGAATCATAAGTAAAAAGTCTTTCTCAGTCCTCTGTTACCCCGTTGGTGAAATGGAATGAGAACCATATTTATAGAGTAGAAATAGTATTGGTTTTGCAATCTGAAAATGTGGATTTTTATGCCCAGGTTTGTTGTTGCATAATAGTTGTAATGATGTGGCATAATTAACTGTCATCATTTTTGAAATTGTTCTTTATCTATGGAATGTTGAGTTTATCAGAGACACCTCCATCTTCATCTAAAATTTTTCGTGTATTCATATGCATTGAATAACAGCATATTTTGATACTTAGAATCTGCTCAAGGTTGTGAGTTGATGGAAAATACTGACTAATATGGAAATATACTATGACTTCATTTTCTTCTCTCCCCCATTTCCTTGGGGGTCAGAGGAAATACATTTTTTAACTCCTATAATTGTGTATTCTTATCTACTTTGACAGCTACACCTCAGGGTCTCACCTCTCCTGAAAAAAATTATAATAATTGGGCATTCTGTGACCCTCCTGTCAAAATAGATGGGTACTTGAGACTCCAGAAGGATTTTTATTAGCAGTATCCAACAGTCTTTCCCTGTTAAACCCAAGGAAAATAGTTCATAAGATGTCTCAACTAATGGTTTCAACTCAGGGCTGCATCTGAGCCTGGCCTGGTATGTTATCATTGTCTTATCAAAAAATTATATTTGACATTGTTAAAAATATAAAAAAAGAAAAATAATAATTACCTCTAAATCTATCACCCAGAGATAACTAGTTTAAATGTTGCATATACTTTCTTTTTTAATGCATGTTTATAAACTTTAATATATACATTTGTACAAATTGCATACATATTTTTAAAGGAATAATACTACATGTACTATTTTAGAATCTGCTCTTTTCACTTAATGATGCTCTTCGATCAGCTTTTCATGTGGTTAAATTTTCTTCTGTAGCATCCTTCTCAATGCCTTGTATTTATTCTGTATGGAGCACAATGATTTATTTAATTAAACCTTTATTATTGGACATTTTTAAACAAAAATGCAGAGTCTACCTGTGACATAATTTCCCCTATTTGTATCACTTAAATATGAAGATGTCTCTATTTAGAATTCTAATCAGTTAGAAGATAAGATTTGAGAGTACAGAAACTGGAAATTTAGTCTCTATTGCTTGAGAATCCTGTTGGAGAATTTCCATGTAATCACTTTTTGTTATTTAATATTGGTTTCATTAAATTTTCACTGTAAAACATTTTGACCTCAGTTAAAATTGGGTCAGCACACATATACAGCAAGTCTTTGTTTTCTCAGGTAGTGGGCTGCATGTAAGATAAATCATAAGTCTGTGCCCCAAATCATTCACATTTTATTAATGAAAACAGCAGTATGAATAAGGTAATTACAACAGAATATACATTATATATGGTAGGAGCTGAAAATCCCAACGCTAACTGGGGCCAAGCATGAGTAGAGAGGTCTGGGTGAAAATAATAGGGATAATTGGAGACTGTATTCTTCATCTAAAGGGATCAATTGTTATTTAACTCAAACTAGGTTATTAACAAGGGGAATAAGGACCTGGAGTAACTGGATTTTCTGATTCTTCAGGAAAAGCTGGAAACTAAATTTATTTGTGAAAAACTCCTAACTCGTAAATATTGGCAATAATTATAATTGTTTTTAAACAAAGTGCAGTCCAAACAGTAGATGTCTGGATCTAACGTAGCCCATAGGCCTAGACAGAGTTAGCTCCGGGGCAAGTGGTCTGCAATTTGAGAATCAGAAAATCCTTCAGAAAGAGAAGGCTTTTCCTACATCCATCTTTCCAGGGTTACTTTAAGGATAGGTATAATTTATAAAAAGCAGAAGAGTTACAGTAGGTAATTACTTAAGGAGAAAAAAGGAAAAGTAACCATCTGTAAACAGATTTATACATTTCTAAGGCCCCTCAAATGAAATTCTCCTTAAAACCTTCAATTTTCTATATAGCACAGTAAGTGCTTGGTAATTCAATGTTATCAGCAGGAACTGTGGCAGGATTTCTTCCACTGTAGGTAATCAGTATACATCTTTCCATTGAAATAATAATGTAAGAGCTGGAGACAATTCCAGCATCACTTATACTTAAGTGTGGAATGTGTTCAAAGTGTATATTTAAATATGGGGGATTGTGGAAATTCACTGGGCCTAAAACAATATAATACAGTATAAGAATGTTAACACTCACAGCTTCTCTGTTCTTCCTCCTCCATCTAAGTCCCTTTCCTGTTATTTATACTGTGAAGAGACTAGACCACCTGTTAGAAGCAAAGGAGTAGCCTGAAGTATACATGACCACCTCCATGAGGGTGAGCCTGCTGTTACGCACCATTTCCTAGGCCCAGAAGGTGGTGACATTGGTCTAATATGATATTTTGTTTTGTTTTGTTTTGTTTTGTTTTCGAGACAGAGTCTCACTCTGTTGCCCTGGTTAGAGTGAGTGCCGTGGCATCAGCCTAGCTCACAGCAACCTCAAACTCCTGGGCTCAAGCGATTCTCCTGCCTCAGCCTCCTGAGTAGCTGGGACTACAGGCATGTGCCACCACATCCGGCTAATTTTTTTTTCTATATATTTTTAGTTGTCCAGATAATTTCTTTCTTTTTTTTCTTTTTTTTTTTTTTTCAGTAGAGACGGGGTCTCGCTCTTGCTCAGGCTGGTCTCGAACTCCTGACCTTGAGCAATCCACCCACCTTGGCCTCCCAGAGTGCTAGGATTACAGGTGTGAGCCACCGCGCCCGGCCTTGTTTTGTTTTTTAAGAAAAGTTCCTACTGAATTGGAATCGACATGATCTTGTTTATAGCCACAAAACATTAGAGTTGGTGACTAAGGAGCAGGGATTTAAATCGGCTCTCACTGGTTCCAAAGGTTATGTTATGGCCATAGACCTAAATGGAGTTTGACTTCTTTGATTGAGGATTATCTAGCTTCTACTCAGATTTTATGTTTTTGTCACTTTGGTCACTGGAGGAGAAATGTGATCCACTGCTATTGGCTTTCACGACACACACTTAATGAAAGTTCAAGGTGCAGCATATCCTGAGTGCAACTGAAGTTCCACAGGCAGTGGTGGCACTGGAGTGACAATACTGCCACCTCCAAACTATCTGTTCTTGACCTCACCTGGCATATTGATCTTTACTCCTGATCAAATTATGTGAGTGACGTTGGTGTTTGTCAACACCCATCCTTGTCCATCGCTTCTCCCTACAATGATTTTTTTTTTTTTTTTTTGAGACAGAACTCACTGTGTTACCCGGGCTAGAGTGCCGTGGCGTCAGCCTAGCTCACAGCAACCTCAAACTCCTGGGCTCAAGCGATCCTTCTGCCTCAGCCTCCCGAGTAGCTGGGACTACAGGCATGAGCCACCATGCCCGGCTAATTTTTTCTATATATTTTTTAGATGTCTGATTAATTTCTTTCTATTTTTAGTAGAGACGGGGTCTCGCTCTTGCTCAGGCTAGTCTCAAACTCCTGAGCTCAAACAATCTGCCCGCCTCGGCCTCCCAGAGTGCTAGGATTACAGGCGTGAGCCACCGCGCCCGGCCCCTACAATGATTTTTGAGAATTCAAAAGTTCCCAAAATAAAGATGACCGATTGATATGTCTGCTAATTGATTTTTCAAACGCAGTTTGATCTTACCTCTGTATTCTTTCTCTATGTGCATTTATTTGGCTAATGGCTTCCAGCCCCACTAAACAACAAATAATGGCTGTACAATTTTTTTAAAAATATGAGATGTGTTCATTTTATAAAATCCAAGGAATATAGAAAAATATGTAAAGAAGACAGTTACAAATCACCTGCAAAACTTACCTGCCAGAAATAAAATATTATTATTTGGGGAATATTAATCTCTTCAAATATACAGAATGGATAGGTAGACAGGCCCGAATAATTTTATAACAATGGGAACATGCTGTCCATGCTATTTTAAAATTTAAAGAATTACAGTTAATAAAATGAAAATAGGGGAACTTTTGAGCTTCTGATTAAGTTTCATCATAAAAACTTTAATTTCTAAAATAATTTCCTTCCTTTCCAAGGAAGGAAAAGAATTTAGGAGAACTATTAGGACGTTGAAGCCATTGTGATATTACTACCGCTCACCTATTAGAATGGCTGAAATTAAATACTGAAAATATAAAGTTTATATGAGGATATGGAGCCACTGGAACTCTCATATACCCCTGGTGGAAATGGAATGATACAGACTCCATGGAAGAATGTTTCTTATAAAATTAAATGTACTCCTATCTTTTGATCTAATAATTCCTCTGTTTTACCTGAAAGAAATGAAAACCCATGTCCGCAAAAAAGTACGAGAATGTTCATTTGAGATTTATTCCTAAACACTTATACAGAGGGGCAAAAGGGAACTTTCTGGTATGACGGCAGTTTTATTTACCCTAATTGGGGCATTAGTTAAAGGAGTACAATATAGATGCTTCTCAGCTTACACTGGGGTTACATACTGATAAAGCCATTGTAAATTAAAAATGGCGTGAGTTGAAAATGCATTTAATGCACCTAAACTACTCAACAATGTAGTTTAGCCGCGCCTACTTTAAAAGTGCCCTGACATTTGACATTAGCCTACAGTTGGACAAAATCATTGAACACGAAGCCTATTTTATAACAAAGTGTTGAATATCTCATTGAATACTGTACCTGAAAGTGAAAAACACAATGGCTCACTGCCGCTGTCCAGCATCACAAGAGAGTATCGTACTGTACGTATCACTAGCCTGGGAAAAGATCAAAATTCAAAGTATGGTTCCTACTGAGTGCGTATTGCTTTTGCACCATCATAAGGTCTAAAAATTGTAAATAAGACCATCGTAAGTTGGTGACTGTATATATGTTTGTCAAAAGTCATCAAACTGTACGCTTATAATCTGTGTACTTTGAGATACATAATTATATCTCAAAATAAAAAAATTAAAGCAAGCTAAATTTAGACATTTTAGATATTATATATTGTCTCCCTGTTATGGAACAAGAGATTAACACACTTGTGCTTCCCCCCTACCACCCCTTATGTTGCTTGTATTATTTTTTCTTTTTTCAGGTTTCACAATACTCATTCTCTGATCTGCAATCATAATCCCCCAGTTGTTTAGTCTTAGTTCTATATTTGAATGGATTCTGGGCTCACCATGGATGCTTTTGCCATAGTTTTTCCATGTCTGAGTTATTTATTTTGATTCATCTCTTGTTTATCCAGATTTCATTGTCATGTTCTTTTTTCTTTTTTAGTTTGTTTATTCTAAGGAAAGACTCATGAATACTCTATTTCCTGAGTGTTTAAATGTTTACAAATGCTTGCCTTTTGCTTTTATGCTTGAACTGCATATTAGCTGGATTTAATATTCTTGGGTCATACCTGTTCCTTTTTAAAAGACATGGCCCTGCTTTCTTCTGACATTGAATATTATTGTGAAGATGTCTGTAGTCAGCCTATTTTTTTTTTTTGTCTTTCTCCCTCTAGTAGACGACTTGCTTTTTATACTTGATGCCTGAAGTTTTTTTATTCTTATGTTCAATAACTTAAGCTATAGCTTGATTTTTTTTTATTATGTATAAATTTTCCCTGGCATAGAAACGCCCTTTTGATCTTCACATTCAGTTCTTCCTTTATTTTGAAGAGCTCTTTTTAAAAATATATATATATATTTATATGAGTGTTACAATTCTCTGTAGTGACTTTATTTTTCGAATATGAATACTTTTCATCTTTTCTCCTTTTTTCTTTCCTCTATGTGTGTGTTGCTTGAAGAACAATAGTCATCTTTACATATGATTATCTTGATTCTTCTTGTATTGCTTTCTCTCTACTACTTTTTATTTCTTTATCTATCCCACGCTCTGTAATTATCTCTTTACCCCATGCCAAGAGATTTGCACCTCCTCTGCACCTTGCCATTTCTAATTGGTTTATTAACTGCATAATATTATTGTTCTGTTTTCTAGGCATTTCCTGATTTCTACAATCTGCCTTTCATTTTGATCTTTCGTTCTATCATCTAGTCTTTGGGTCCTTGTTTTATAGAATCCGTAGTTGTATGAAGTTGTTATAGAATGTGACACACTCATTGAAAGTCTTGGTATGTTTCTAGGGTTATGTTTCTTTACGGTCTTAGTTCCACATCTGCCTTCTGCATGCTGGATATTTTCTTCCTTTTTGTTTTAGTATATTTTTGTAATCATCCTTATTTCATCTCACTCATGCATAATGGAGGCCATTCTCCGCATCATCTATTTGCTCTGATCAGGTAGAAGTGAATTCACTTGATCCTGTTTCTATTTATCTGGGACTTATTTGTCTTCCAAATAACCACCTACAATTTGAGGGCAGGCTGTCAGTGTCAATGCAGTACTCTTAATCCAAGGGCATGAGAGTGGGGAGAACCCAGCTGGGAACCAGTACAGTCTTTGCTAAGGGTCCTGGGTCTAGGGTGACTATCCATCCCAGTGTGTCTGGGACTTTCCCAGATTTAGCATTCCAAGTCCCACATCATGGAAAACTTCCTCAGTCCAGGGCATGCAAGGATGGTTGATTACCCCATTTAGGTCTCCTTTCTCTTCTGAAATTTGTTTTGAATACCCTACGCCCCTGCCTATTCCATGTTGCCATAGGTGGTTCAGCTTAACCCCAACTCTGCTTAGTATCTTAGAATGTGGCCAGGGAACCCTGGTAAATACAGAATTCTAGTGTCAAATATTTTTTTTTTTCTTTATAACTTCCAATTCCAATTCAACTTCAACAAATTAGAGAATTTAGGTGAGGATATTCAGGGTTTAGTCAATTCACCCTTTTTCCTCATTACCACATGTTGGGCAAAGGACTCGGGCAGGATTTAGCACTTGGCTAGAGTTTTATTCCTTTCCCTACATGCCACTTTTCAAAAGATGGTATATAGTTAGTTTCCTTTTCTTATTGCATTCCTTTAAAAAGATATTTAAAAATTTTTATTAGCCATTTGAGAAAGTAGATTCAATAATCATATTTGATTCCACTATTATTACTCAGTCCATTATAAAATTGTAGTTATCTCAGTTGATCAAATGATTTAAACTTGTATATCCTCTTTCTCCTTCTCCCAACCTGCCCCCAAAATACACACATGAATGTGTCTCTTTCTTTGCTATGCATGCATGCAAATGAAAATATGAGGCCCTTTAAATAAAAATAAAGAATCCAGAGAGAGCTAAGAGCCAGAACCCAATCAAAAGCACAATAGATTAGCCCATGAATGGAAAATGTGCTCCTATATTGCAGGATTTGTAAGCTTAGATGCTATCATTTGAGACTTCTATTTCTAGGAATTGCTTAAGACCAGTCACTGTACTTAACACTGAAACATTCATGGGGATGTAGGTTTTATATTGAGCTTACCAGTTCTCTTAAGACTTAATTTTTTTTTTTTTTTTAAGAATAAAGAAGATTATGATTCCTCAATAGGCTCAAATTTCCAAGGACTGTGTTACTTGGGGCAAGAAGTGTGAACATTGCAGAAATAGTGCTGCCTGTCTCCATGTCCTTAGAAGAACTGATCAAGCAGTCATAACCCATAAAATCAAGAATGATAAGCCCAGTCTTAACTGATAGGGTCAGGAAAACAATGATGCAACCTAAAGGAAGGTAGGATTTGCAATTTGAATGAAGATGAGAAATCATGGCGAATAAATTTCATTAAGAAATTTGAGGCATAACTTGAAAAGTATTACTGAATTCATTAGTAGGATATAGCATATACCATCAGAATAAAAGGCATTTACTGTCACCCTTCCTGAAGAGGGTTTTTGTCTGGTTTTATTTTGTTTTTGGGGGTGTTGTTGAGAGTATTCAAAAATCCACATAAATTTGAAGTTTTATATTAACAGTTTTTCACCTTTCTCTTCAGACCTTAAGCAGTAGACAATAACAGAAGAAATGATCATTTTTTGTGTTTTTTGTTAGCCTATTTTTTCCTAGTCGAGAATGATGAAGAGGTTTGGCCTATTTTTAAATTATATTGTATTTGTCTGTCTGCAATTTGTATTTTGTTTGGAATCATTTGCTTTATATTGAGCTTTCCAGAAATATGTACAATATAAAAATTGGGAAAAATATTCCTTATCTTATTGGATTGTTTACTTGCTCAGATTTATTGCAGCTCAAATAAGCAGATGTACTTAGTGACTAAAGTCAGAAGTGATTACAGTGTTTTATTTACGTTTGTTAGCTAAATAAATGAGTGCTTTAATGCCTTCCTCCCTCTTTCCTTTGGGAATGTTGTTAAAAAGGATTTTTTTTTTCTTTCCTCAGAGAGTAGAATGTTTTTTCTTCATGGGAAGTAAAATATATTAGAGAAAATTCTTTAATTGATACTTAAATGTTAAATCGAAGCTATGAATAAGAGGTGGTACATTTATTTTCACCTCTTCCCTCCCCTCCCTATATTTTAGGCCACTGTGGGGCATTGGGGGAAAATGAGACAAGGCAGAATCTCAATGATGTGGCTGGAAATAAAATCCAGTCTACCTTGCAGCACCTTCCTTCCTCGCTGTTTTGTATGGTGTTCACATAACGCACAGGACTCTGACTGCAGCACAGTATTGTATAGGGAGGAATTCAGAATAAGATAGATCCTTCTTGGGTTCCTCACAATGAATACCAAAATACCAAAAGGCTTTTTTAAAAAATAAAGCAAGCAGCCTCAGAAATGGAAGCCAAAGACAGCATTCATGTGAGACATCACTATAGTGATATGTGAAAGATTTTTCCAAAAATTTAAGCCATTTGTTTGTGTAAATAACTTTTTAATTGTATTCGGAGTTGACAGCCACGTACTTAAGATTTATAGTTTAAAATAAGCGGCACCTTATACTTAATTAGTTATCAAACATTTTAGTTGAAGATGGTACAGAACTTCTTTTCATTGCTATGAGTAGATATTTTTGCACACTTTCTTCCTAAATATTTCATGATCTTAATGCAGCTGAGGTTGGGTCAGAATAACAAAATACTGACTTTTTTTCCAAGATGATGTGCACATTGTCACCCATCACATTTTTCTTGCTGTCAAAATTTTCTAGGCTTGCTATGACCTACTTAAAGGTCTTATGATAAGATTAAAAATTCTAGTGAAATTTTTTGCCACAGTCTGCAGTAGATTCAGCATTTGTACTTGTGTTTTGCAGTCTTGTTCCTATGGAGATAATGGCCAGTCCTGTCATGCAAATCTACTGCCTTCTTTTGTGGTAGACATGCTTTCTGTTTTGACTCTCAGGAAGCAGTATCTTTGATTTGGTTGATTTGGCTTTGTAATGTACCATGCATGTACCTTTGGGTATTTTGTCAGGAGACATTTTAATGCCATGTTCACCTCACTTTAATTCTGATTTGTTAGCATTTCCCTCAGATGTCTGTATTTTTCAGGACTTAATCTAATAGTGTCAAGAATGTTCTGGAGTGAAGCAAGCACTCATCCCATAGCTATGAGATTAATTAGAAGAGGCTTGAAGTGATGAAATACACATAGCAAATTCTCTTTGAAAAGAAGTCAGTTCGAGAATTACAGCTCGAGAGAAAGGAAGGGAGGAATGTGGTAGGGAGGGAGGGGAGAGGCTCCAACACAATTAAAGGTTAGGAAGCAGTACACACAATGAAAGCTTCTAGAAACTGGGCCTGATTTTCTTTCTGAGAAGTTTGTAGGAATATGTGATCAATCTTTAACAACATAAAGCTTATCTGAGGAAGAAGAACAGATGAAAGGGAGGAAGCGTGGAAGGGAGGAAGAAAGGAGAGAACTGTGAGCAGAAGAGAGTGGAATTAAAGTTTCCTAAAAAACTAAAAAGCAAAAAACAAATACAAAACCATTTGGTGTCTCAACTAGGTGAGAGAGTGATGGTCAGCTCCACTGAAGGCCGGCAGACAGAAAGGGAGTCGAACAACTGTGTGAAGGGTGTCTTAGTTGGATAGGCAATGAATTGGGGTGAAGGCCACCCTTATGTGCCAGGTATCTGAACCAACCCCTCTTTCAGCATCCCTGGCCCCGGGTCCAGGGATGCCCCTTCTTGCTTTTCTGTGGTTGCTGGTGTCTCCAATTCTTTGGCCTAGTCGTTAGCAGGAAATGGTAGTATAATGCTCCTGATGTTTACACAATCCTCCTGCTTCTTTTTCCCTCTGCCCTATTCTGGTTTGGTGGCACTGAATGAAGAGGACAGACAGGCATAGACTCACCGTGATAAACTGCAATTCTTACAAGAGAAGATGGGCCGGTGACTTCTGCCTTAAAAGGCTCCATCCCTGTCCTGCATTGCATCTCTTCTGGAGTATTTGCCAGAGAATGTGGCCAGTGCTTTCCATTACAAGTGACAATCCCGCAAAATTCAAACTAGCTTTAAAAAAAGTTTATTAACTGGGAAATCCAAGCAGCTGACGGTTGCTGCAGCAGCTGTTGGATCCAGGAGTTCATTGTATCATCAGAGCTCTCTTCGTCCCTCTGTGAAGATGACTTCTTCTGGCAAGTTCTGTCCATGTAGCTCTAGCCTTTCGTTCTAGCCTTTCTAGTTTTAGAGCCCAAAGTCCCAAAAGATGAAAGATCTTCTTTCCCATGAGCTCTGGCTAAGGATTGAGGGAAGAATCTATTAAGACTTTACTCACTGCCCAGCCCAGAGAGGGCATAGGATGGGTGGGGCCTGTTGCCCCGCAAAGTACAGGGAATCAGTATAATGATTAGAAAAGGTGAAAGACAAGTGCACCAACAGTGTGTGTTCACTCCAGCCACCTTTTTCCTGGTTCATGATTTTTGTAGTTTCTTTGTGATTTAGAAACACTTTGAAAATGTTAATCCATTATTTAGCTGCATTAATTGAGGTAACATTAATACAGCCAACTGGATTCTTTATGGTTGACTTTGGATAGGAATTTTGTTTGTACAGTTGAATGTACGTTTCAGATTTGAGCATTCACTGTTCAAACCCAACATGAACTCCCGTCTGTGTTCTTTATAGAAAATAGATTTCTGTAAAGCTTGCCGTTACACACCAAAATGCTGGTTTACGCTTAAAAGGTCATCTTTTCTGCTTTCTGCAAAACCAAGAACCTGGTCCTCTGTGTTGGTCAGTATGAATCAGAAGCCAGCATTTGAATTACAGATGTGACATGCCAGTAGCAGAGTTCGTGACACCAGTGAAGTTTCTCTTGCAGATGTAATGGTTCTTACTGAGCTGCTTTGCTGTTATATTAAGAAAGTGAATTCTTCAAGTTGTTCTGAACCAGAGAGTTACATTTGCAATGATTTAAACATTCAGATCTTATTCTAATATTATAGCTATTTAATTGTCATGAATATTGAGAAAAACAGTGAATCATGATACTGTTTCATTTCAGCCATATTTTGCACAAATAATTTCTTTCTGTGGAGCATTGATAGTTTAAGCTTCTACTTCCAAGGATTAAGTCAGATCAGACTGGTTCAAATTAGCATCTCCTCCTGTCAGCACAAGCAAACAAACCACCCAGTGCGTGCAATTACCGTCTCCATTAACACTGCTGTCTGTTGGAACTAATGAATTTCCCTGTAAGTTCAAGAGTGACTGCCGGCTGACATTTTTGATTATACACAACCAAAGTGACAAGTTCTGTCCTTCAAATTAGCATGGAAGTTCAAGGAAGTTAATAACAATTCTCAGTCAGCATAAATTTGACTTTGCAAAAGATGTTGCAAATACCAGTTGTTGGTCCTGTGCTGACAATGAATGCCGACGTTTTATGAATTATTTTTCCCCATTTCTCTTGATCCCTTGAGTCTGCTTAGAATTTTCATTTTTATAAAACAGCTTCATATCCAGGACCTACCTATGAAAGAAGTGCTTGCTATTCCTCCTCCGGTGGTCGCCAGGACAATCAGATGTGCTGGGGCAGGAGGGTGGATGTGCATCCTCCACACAGAAGGCGTAATTAGAATGATTATGTTTTCTGGAAGTGGCCGTTTAGCCTTTCTGTACTTGCACATCACATTGATTAGCTTATCAGCTGTACTTTTGATCCAGTGGACCCCAGTGATGGGGCACAGAATCAAGGAATGAGCAGGTACATTTCAGTGCTGGGTGCCACCAACTCAGTGACAGGTCCTTCAAGGGTAGCTAGAAGGAGCTGGGTGCCAAGAAACGGAAGAGGGAAAACTCAGATTTTTCCTTCCTTGCAACATAATGTTGCAGGAGCAGCACTGCTGGGTATCTGATTTACATTTCAGGCAGTTAGGAAAGTACTAGCCCCAGCATTATTATGTTTAAACAATTATAGAGAAGTCTAAAAGATAATCGCAATCACGTGATCAGAATTGAGCTATAGCATGATTCAGTGTGAAATGCGTGCTGTTTAACACCGAGAGAGAAGACGAAGGGAACCCAGTGAGGCAATTAGAGTCTTTTTGTGGTTAGACTGAGACTTCAGCAACCTGTGCGTGGGCTTCAGTGCGGCTAATTGTGGCCAGAGAATGGAGCACTGCTATCTTGCTGTGTAGACAGTGATCAGAGGTGTTCATCCTCCAAGTTTCCACTTCATTTGATCCAAATTCGTTCAGAAAGCTGTCCTTTAGGGTTGGAGTTTCTCCCACTTGATGATTCTTTTTTTTTTTTTTTTTTTTTTTTTTTTTTTTTTTTTTTTTTTTTTTTTTTTTTTTTTTTTTTTTTTTTTTTTTTTTTTTGAGACAGAGTCTTACTCTCTTGCCCGGGGCAAGTGCCGTGGCGTCAGCCCGGCTCACAGCAACCTCACACTCCTGGGCTCGAGCAATCCCACTGCCTCAGCCTCCCGAGTAGCTGGGACCACAGGCATGCGCCACCATGCCCGGCTAATTTTTTCTATATATATATTTTTAGCTGTCCAATTAATTTTCTTTCTATTTTTGGTAGAGATGGGGTCTCGCTCTTGCTCAGGCTGGTCTCGAACTCCTGAGC
>RJWJ010001583.1:0-103420 GCA_004363605.1 Indri indri | reverse complement strand
GATGATTCTTTAAGAGAGGAGACTAGATCTTTTTAAGGCATTATCAGGCAAATACAATTCAGCCAATTATTAATAGTTGGGCTGATAAACCTTCAGTGCTGAGATTGTACTAGTGAGATGATGTAGTTCTGTGTTTGGGAAAGCGGGGTAGCAGTTTTCAAACAAACACTGATTAATGATTGGTCCTTTTCATGCAAACTCTGGCCTCCACTCTGCCAGAGAAATGCTTTCACTCTGGAAATAGAAATAGGTGTTCATGGAGTTCTAGGAACTCATTTCTAGGAAGTAGTCGGAACTCGTTTCTTATCTTTGCTCTTACCTGTTAGGTTCTCTGCCCTCAGAGGGCTTGAACTTTGAACATACTCCTTTGTTGGAGCTTTCTTCAGGTTACTCTTTTAAAAAGTCGGTTTACCACTTCCGCTGCCTTTTCATCCCTCTGGGATCTGTACTTCGTGCTCTAATGACACATGGCTACCTGTGCCTCCCTCCATGGCTTGTTTCTTTCCCTTCTCTCTTGCAATCCTTTCCATCATTTATAGCTCAGGTCAGCTGTTGTCTTTGTCATGAGGCTTTATCTGACCTCTCCCAGATCCGGCATTAATTGTCTTCTACGTACTGCTCCGTACCCACCTTTAGTTCTGTCCTCCTCAAACAAAATTGTAACTATTGAGTTTCACATCTCTCTCCTTCACTAGACTATGAGTTCAGAGAAAGGTCTTTGACTTACTCACCTTTGTCTCAGCATCTCTGCCTGGTACTCAGATTGGTGCTTAAGAAATGATTGTTGAAAGGAATTGGGTTTGGAGAAGGAAGTCAAATTAACATTTGAAAAATAAGCAAAGTCTTTTTTTCTCCCTTCCTGAACCTTGTGAATTAGTGGCTCTCTGCAATCAAAGCTCTGTGGCCCAGTCCAAGTTCTCAGCACAAGAGGGCTCTGCTTATTTTAAGTATGTTCAATCTTATGTTTTGACCAAAATAACAAAAGCCAAATGAACTGACTTGTATTATTTGCCTATCAATTTGGTGCAACCTATTTTTTATGTAGTTAATTGAAATTAGAATCTGTAATGACATGAGTGAAGGAAGGTAGCCTGCCTGTACACAAAGTTCCTTTTGCTGGCTTTAGAGGTTTGAGACTTTAGATTTCTATGAGAACCCCCAATTTTTCCAACTTATTTGCGAGATTGAATTATCTTGTTACTTATCATTTTTAAGTTACCCCAAATTATGAAGTGCCAGCGAGTAGCAAATGAATTCATCCAAGCTCATGATGTCCTCAGCTGTCCCAGCGGAGCTGCTTCTGGGAGAGAACTTTATCATGAGTAACATTTCTGTTTACAGCCGAAGGCTGACCTTCCGTCCCCAGTCACTTTCCGTCATTTTGATTCTATTTAATTTGAACTTTTGTTGCATTTCCCATATAAGTTCGAAGTGTTCTTGAACTGAGATGACTAGGAAAGTAGTAGGCAAGGAAATTGAAATTCTAGAGCAGGGGTGGGATATTTCTTCTGTAAATAGTTGGATAGTAAATATTTTAGGCTTTGAGGCTCATATAATCTCTTTTGCAACTACTCTACCATTATAGTGCAATAGCAGGCATAGACAGTGTGTAAATGAATGAACATAGTTATGTTTCAATAAAACTTTATTTGTGATACTGAAGTTTGAATTTTGTATAATTTTTACATGCCACAAAATATTACCCCTTTTTGGATTTTCGTCTAAGTGTTTACAAATATAAAAACCATTCTTGGCTCACTGGCCTCATGAAAATAGGTGGCGGGTTGGATGTAGCATGGGCTATCATTTGTTGACCCTGTTCTAGGGGACAGGTGTAGAGGTGTTAATGGGGCATGATTAAGTTCCTCCTGTGTGTTAGATAATGTGCTATGTGTTAAGAGTTCTGGGAACTTTAATTTTAGTGGGGAAGTCTGATGCTTGTACAAATACAGAGGTGGGGTGCACTAAGAGGGGTTTGCATTGGGTGTCATGAGAGTACCAACGTGGGGCACCTGACACCTTGAATCTGAGGGGACAGCAGTGTGCCCATATAGCAGTAGGCAGGGAAAGCTTCCTGGTGGAGGTAACACCCTATTAGTTGAGTCTAAAATGAACCAGGCAGTGAGTGGGGCTGAAGGTGTTCCCTGCAAAGGGTACCATCTGAATAAGTAGGAGTTAAGAAACAGCTTGATGAGGGAGAGATGTTGCGGATGAAAAATACATGACGATGAGAGAGGAGGCCCCAAAGTGGGGCAGGCAGCTGGGCCAGGACCCAGAGGATTCGAACTCCATCTTACTAGTCATGAGGAGTCATTGAAGGGTTTTATATGGGAGAGCCATGTCTGATTCAGTTTGGGGTAGATCACGTGGCACCTGAATGGAGGAGGAGTAAGAGGGGCTGAAGCAGGAGCCTCGCCAGGGTGACTGAGAAAGGAGTTTCTGGTACGGGCGGAGGAGGCTGTCTTCTTTTTGGCCAGTCTGATAACTAAGGAATTTGAACTAAGACTAAAAGACCAAGAAATCTCATAGGTCTCACTGCCAAAATAGCACAGATGCACAGTGTGTAGCTACTCTAACCTACAGTGTAGATTAAAAGCTGGATCTGTTTTATTCCTTGTCCTCATCCAAGGCATCTCTGAGCTCGTGGTGATTTTACATGCATGGAGCTTAATTGGAAGCTCAGTGAGAGCTTAGAGAATTCAGTGAGGATAAGGTAGAAGCTGCAGCTTTTTAAAAAATCCATCACTGGATCCCTAGCACCCGGCACGGGGCCGGCATGTGGTAGATGCTCAGGGAATGTTGAGGATTTGGCTTATGTCAGCATTTGGAAGACATCTGTACTGTCATCAATGTCACTAAATGCTTTAGGTTGGTCTTCAACATTTCTGTTGATTAGTGCTTTCTCCATGACCAGCTGTGTTATGCAAACTAAGTTTCTCAACTTGGAAATTTGGTTATTTTGTGAGTGTATTTAGTAGCATGAAATAAATAATGAGCACAAAGTCCTTTCCTGAGAAGTTCTGTAGCTTATAATATAAAAGGTAAGGCATTTGGTTCGGAAAGGTTTTGTATCAATTTGCTAATTACACGTTACATATCACTAAGAACTACCCCAGTCTTGGTAGCAGCTTCATTCATGAGCACCCAAAATAGAAAAATAACCAGTATCTGTCAATGTAATATGGAGGAAGAAATTGTGTTATTTTGAGCAGAGATACGATAATGATCTATCTTAAGTTTGAGAAGAATCACTCTGGGTGTTATGTGGAGAACCGACTGTTTGAAAGTCAAGGTTTCTGAAGCAGGAAGACCTTCAGGAGGTGGTTGATAATCCAGGTTAGTGACGATGATGGTTTGGCCAGGTTGGCCTTGGTGTAGGGGGTAAGAAGTGGCTGGATATACTTTACAAGTAGAGGACAAGATTTGTTGATGGGTTGGTTAAAGGACATAAGAGGAAGGAGGCGAGGATGACTAGGTCATCAGCCTGAGCAGCTGCAAGGATGCAGTGGCCAATTACTGCCATGGACAGCTGACAGTGGAACAGATTTTGGATTGAGGGTTGGGTAGTATGGGAAACGGAGCTTAGGAGTTCAGTTTAATGGAGGTATTAAGTAAGAAGTTGAATGTATTAAATATACCGATCTGGAATACAAGGGAAAAGTCCCAACTAGAAATACCAATTCTGGAATCTCAGCACTTAGATAATATTTAAAGCCAGGAGGCTGAGAAAGGTTCCTTGTGACACTTAAATTATACAGTATAATCATTAAGTTTTTAAGACAAATTATTTTTATAAAGTCATTTTATGAGAAAATTGAAAACATTGCTTCCTTGATCATGTCTTTTCAAAGATGTGTATATAGTCTTCCTTGAGAATCAAGATGAAAAGCAGAACTCACATGTACGTGATAAACATTTTCTTGCCACTGAAAGCCATAAACAAAGCAGTTTTGGAAGGACACCTATTGACCAGCATTTTTGACTAATACATCGAGGGTTAGAACTTTTCTGCACTGGTATCACTTAGTCTCCTGGATGACAGTTAACAACATTAAATATCAAAGTTTTTTTAATGACATAGAAAAAGCTTGGATATTGATTAAAGAGTAAGTCTATCTTTGAGAATTATTTTTGTTAATTCCTCAGAGGCATATAATGAGTTGATAAGTTGAGGATTTTCTTTGCAGATTCTCAAGTTGTAGCAATAATGCTGTACCACTTACGTATTACCGCCCTTCAGGGCGTGGAGCCCAAAATGCCTGTCACTCTCTCATTGGTATTCTAGTGGTCGGATTCCAAGAACGGAGTTTAAAAAAACAAATAAACAAAAACCCTTCATTATTACTGACTTCAAAAGTAGTAGAAAGCACAATAACCTAAAACCTCCGGTCTCTGATCGGGAAGGCGCGATGCCATCTAATATCGTACTTTTTCCCTGAGGTTTTGCCGTGTGAGAAGGAGCGGATGTGTCTTTATGAGGGAGGCTGCCACTTTGCCCCATCCTGTCGGCCTGTCTGGTTTCCTTGGATGCTCTTTACAACTTGAATGGGAGTAAACACCGAATCTTAAGGGGGAACACAGAGGCCTTTGCCAGAGCTCTCCACACTAACTTGGCACCGAGTACATTCCACAGCTTCAGTGTTTCTGCCTACACATGCCTCCCGCAGCTTCATGGAGCAACTCTGGAAATCCTGTCATGAAGGCTTCGTAGAAAAGGCTTCTCTTTGATAGAAGTGGTACTTGAATTTTGGGGGCAATTTGCAGACCTTTGGCTTCAAGTACTTAGTAGGAAATTACAGTCAATAAATCACAGAGTTGAGAAACTGAATTGAGGAATAAGCATTGCAGGGTAACGTTGCCTGATGTTAATCACTCGTCGGGTGCTTATAGGAGCAGTGGCAGAAGTGGTCAGTGGTGGCAGCTCACCTGTCCTTGCTGCCCAGGTGTGCCAATCGCTGTGCTGAACACCTCCCATATTCCCCCGGGACTCATTCTATTTTCACATCACCCTATGAGGCAGATACTATTATGACCCCACTTTTACAGTGTGGGGAAACTGAGGCACAGCAAGGTTAATAGCTTGCTTGGGTCACATGGTTACTAAGTAACGGGAATGGGATTGAAGCCACCCGTGCAGAAGTCTGAGCCGTGCTCCTCACCACTGCTCTGGTCCTTCTTCCCCTCTCAAGGAACAGTAATGATATTCATGAACTGACTGGGGTTTGAACCCTCCTGTGTGCCACGGTCAGCTTTGTGACCTCAGGCAAATTATCTCTTTGTCTGGGCCAGCTTTTCTCATCTGCAAAACACAGATAATAATACCTACTGCAGAGAGTACTGTGAGGAATAATTGTGCTATATTGGATACTCCTGGCCCAGTACACAGAGTGGTGCCCGGTCTGTGATAGATGTTTCGTAAGCATTTACTGAGTTAGCGACTGTGCTATGCGCTAAGCATATACCATAGCGTCTCCTGGGGGGAACTGGGCTGGGACAGAGGAGATGCAGGTGGAGAGGGGAAGGTAAATCTTCCCATTTTAAGTGTTTCTCACATCATGAGGACACAGAAAGGTGCCAAGGCAAGTGTGTCCCTGCTCATGGCTCGTGGTCTTTCTCGGCTTACAATTTTGACATGAATTAGAAGCATAAATAGTCAAATACATGTTTTTTAAATATAGCATTTAGTGTGCCCTTAGTGTGATGTTGGGCTTTCTGGGGCTTGTGCCAGGCCTGCCCTGCAGTCCGTTTGTGGTGGGGATCAACTGGCTCATTTAACTGGGGAAGACGGCAAAGGGGCCCTGGAGGACACCCGGAGACAGGGCCTTGGTCCTTTTTGTGTGTAGTGTTTGACAGATGGAAATGGCTTCTGCATCTTCTGAGGAAGCATCAGACTAGAACTCCCCATATAGCAAATAAATTAAAAGACATAGACTTTAAGGAAGCTGTCGAAAGATGGGAAAAATCAGCTTACAGAGTAGACATGGGAGAATTCATGGAAACGAGGAGATCCTTTGCGGATGATGTGAAATGCTTCTGCTGGCACATACAGTGGATTAGTCTAACTTGCCCATTGGAAGTTGTTAGACTTCCTCCTGCACTGCAAGTAGCCTAGGGAACTTTTATTCTGCTTACGTGTGAGAGCTGTGTATGAAATTCATGCACTACTGCTTTCTTTTCTAGGCTAGTCAGATGAGTAGCAGTTATTGATTTTTACTTATTTTTCATTTGTATCTGCCCCTAGGTATAGATCCTTTGAGAACAGGTACTTAGTCTCATATATATATCTGGGATCCGCTTCACCTGTATAGAACATGGCTGAGAACTAACAAGTAAGTTTCTGAACTAACAAGAGAGATTTGCTGAAGTCTGTGTGCTAAAGCTCATGGTACTCAGGGGTAGCAGTTTGTTCTTTTTTATGATTCCATCTAAAGAGCTGGTTTCTGACCAAAATAATTTAAGAGAGGAAAACTACCGTGGCTCTGGGCACCAGCTGGTGCCTCTGCGTACCCTCTGGCGTTCGCCTCCCAGCGTGGCAGGACGTGGTAGTGAGCTACCCCAGCCTCACTTGGCTTCCAAAACATGGCTGTAGTCTCCATCCAGCCCAGCTCTGGGCTGCTGCTCCACAGCCTCTGCAGACCTGGCAGGAATGTGATTCTGTGCTCTCAGCTACCTTCGCCCACCCTCTCAAGAGGGAGAGACTGTCTTACGGCGAGGGAGGGAGGTTAGCTAACTCAGACCCCACTTACTAACTACACCACGCTGCCATTTCTGCTCCACTTTGCCTACCCTTACTGTTCCAGTCGCTCCTAGAATACCACAGAGCAGTGAGCACTGACCCATTTGCTTTGAAATTTCCAAACCCATCTGGAAATCTCTATTAAACCTCTCTCCCTATTCCTGGGTCATGACCCCAGGAGGACACGAAGCAGGCCCTGCGTTTGCGTACAGCTCTCTGGCTCACTGTTTTCCTCCTTTCTCCTCTTCTCCCTCCAGCCTCTTCTATCCCTTTCTAGACTAGAAAGCTTTTCTCCTTCCCATGGCGAGAAACCGTTCTGTGTCTCGTATGCTCAATGGCTTATAGTAAAATTATAAATTCACCAGCTTCCAATTCTCAATATTTGGAAGACAGCTTTGAGAATTTAGAAAATATGTATCCCCGGCAAAAGCATGCTCTTGCTAATGAAAAGGCCTTGGCAAATGGAAGCCTTGACTTTCACGTCTATTGATTGGGAAATGAGCAAGCCTGTTTGGGAAGTAGAGAACTAAGTATTGTCTCCTTTGTTCTGGCATCCACCTGAAACAATGCTGCTGCCTCAATGGGAGCATAAGAAGTTACTAGGAATGACAAATACAAATGATAATATATAAACGTAATTGTCTAGCTACAGGATCAAATGTGGACCAGTAAATCCAAGACCCCCTCCCCAATTTCCTGATGTTGAACTTTATTAATGACAGTATCCCGTTGAGTAGTGGGAGTATAGAATGAAGAGGAGAGAGAGGAATTTTTTTTTTTTTTATTATATGAGACAATTATAACTTGTCACATATATAACTTGTCTCTTGTTATTGTGGACTCTGAAGTCTTAAGGACCTATTCTCTAGAGATAATGTTGTTCTTGCAAGTTTTCCATTTCCCAGGGGAGAAATGGACAGGGAAATGAAGTGCAAATAGTTGGATGATTATAGAGGAAATTTAAGGAGTTATGTTGAGAAATCCCAGATGAAATGTAGGATTATATCATGTTTTGCCAGAATTAGGTGGTAACAGGATCTCAAAGGAACATCTAAAGCCAGGCCACTGTGATTAGCAGTGACCACACCTTCTCATTATATTCTAGTTCCCTGACTCTATTGCCCAGCTTTTGTTTGCTTATTAAATTTCTTTAATTTTTTTTTTATTTGAGGGGTACCCGTGACACTGGCATAGATCAGTTTCAGCCTATTTTCTGTGCCGTATGAGCTTACGATGACCTCAGGTTTGGGTTACTGAAGGTATGATCATTTAAGCCAAGGACTAGTCTTCAACACATGATTGACGTTTGCCCATGTTCCAAAAACAAATGTAAATTTAGAAATTTATTGTTCACGAGGCCAGTAGGTGCAAGCTGCAGACTAAATGAAAGGCGTTAGGGTTCAAACTGACATTTTTTTGGTTTTGGTTTTGTTTTAACAAACAAAAGGACCTGCCACAGCTAGGGATTAATGTGAAGCTGACTTATTTTTTTTGTTTACCTTGGGGGTTCCAGATTGATGCATATTGAGTAGCTTGACATATGTTACTTCTAGCAGGACCCAGCTAGTCTTTGGGAAACTGACAGAATGATCTATTATTTGTACACATGTATCAGGACAAAAAAAAAGGTTCAGTCTTATAGCAAAGAAAGGAAACTGTTAGCTCTCAACTCATCTATTCTGATGAGATCGTCATTAACCTGTCCTACTGTGTCAGAGCTGAGGTCGGTAGTGGGAAAGAGATGATTGAGAAACAATACTTTCATACATCTGTCACACAGCTTCAAACACAGTGTAGGAAAGTTTTTCCATATAATGTTTGGTATTTTTAACTCTGAATTTAACTCCAACTTAAATTGGAATTTTCTGGCGTAATATGACTCAGTTTTATATTTATCTCCTAGGTCAGCGCTCCCCAACATTTTTGGCACCAGGGATCAGTTTCGTGGAAGATAATTTTTCCACGGATGGCAGTGGGGAGAAGGAGGGGCAGGTAGCGGAGCTCAGATGGTGATGCCAGGGATGGGGAGCAGCTGCGGCCTAGTTCCTAGCAGGCCTCGGACCGGTACTGGTCCACAGCCCAGGGCTTGGAGACCACAGTTCTAGGTAAACAAATGAACAAAATGACTTTCCTGGTTGTCTATGTTTTTAGGAAGAACTCACTACAAAATGCAGAATTTTTTTTAACTGCATTCTCTAGTAGACAAATCTGCTATTCTGGATTCATTAAAAAGGTCAAAAAATGAATAAATATTTAATATACTAAAAAGACCTCAAAACTCAGTGATTAAAAAATTTTCAAGGCCAGGCACAGTGGCTCATGCCTATAATCCCAGCATTTTGGGAGGCTGAGCCAGGAGGATCCATTGAGCCCAGGATTTCAAGACCAGCCTGGGCAACATAGAAAGACCCTGTCTCAAAAATATATATTTTCAAGAAGTATCTTAATCTTCTACTAATATTTCACTCAGCAATAAGAGGTAGAGATAGGAAAGATAGCAGGGGTATTTATATTTTATAAGAAGGTAATAAACTCAGAATTTTTAAGCATATTATTTTGGGGTCTTGATAGCCTTTGGTTGGTGTTTTGATCCATTCACTTAGATTTAGAAATAGCTAAATTATTCATATAAATTGTTCTTTGACTTTAAGAATTCATTAAACCTATATTCACATTAACCTATATTTATTATTAATAGTGAAACATTTCATAAATTGGCAATGCCTTATAAGGTGTAACTAACACATGGCTGTTACCAGAGGCTATAAAAGAAGATACTTTTAATTACAGTCATTAATAAAAGGATAAAAAGTCATACCTTATATGTACTTTTCATGCATGCTTAGGAATTTGAGCTCCTAATTCTTCTTTTTATTAATGGGATTTATCTGTAAATTCCCACATACCTGGGCAAGAATATATTCCATCCTCAATTTAATTTTTTTTTTTTTTTTTTTTTTTTGAGACAGAGTCTCAATCTGTTGCCTGGGTTAGAGTGCCATGGCATCAGCCTAGCTCACAGCAACCTCAAACTCCTGGGCTCAAGTGATCCTCCTGCCTCAGCCTCCCGAGTAGCTAGGACTACAGGTGCTTGCCAGTGCTCCCAGTTAATTTTTCTATTTTTGGTAGAGACGGGGGTCTCACTCTTGCTCAGGCTGGTCTCGAACTCCTGAGCTGAAGCAATCCTCCCCCCTCGGCCTCCCAGAGTGCTAGGATTACAGGCGTGAGCCACCGTGCCCGGCCCTAATTTTTTAATATTAAGGATATTTTTAGAAGTTTAAGATTGTCTTCCAAAAAATTAAATATGTGAGTTTAAAACTTTTCTGAAATCTTACTATCTTGGGGCACTTGTTATTTCACTTTGCATTGGCTGGAAAGTTAAAGGTACTCACATTGCGCATAAGCACAGAGGGCATTCACATTGTCAGATTTAGTTCATGGACAGACTGAGTCACCTCCATTGATGGTCAGAAAAATAAAAACAAATGCAAGTTTATCATTTGAACCAAAGAACTGCAATAGATGGATTGTTCCTAATTAGCATTGTGAAATAAGTAACTGTTTTTGGCCCTGACACCAGACCCTGTTGTATGTTTTTGAAAATATTTTGGAAAATTTATTTAATTTGTTTGGGAATTTCATAGTAGAGAGGAAAGGATAAATATTTATAAAGATTTTAACCCTAGTCAAGTATAGGGATTTTAATTCCCATGAAAAATAGAAGAGGGTGTGTGTGGGCAGGGGTAATTTTGAAAAGTTTCTTCTAAATAGTGCAGTCCTTTGCAAACAGAGACAACCCAGATTTCAATTATTGTGGACAACATCTGGGATCGATAGTTAGCTGGAGTTTACAGTGAGAAGAAAGGCTTGGGAAGCAACTGCTTCATTAGTTTGTGAAAGTTGAAGAGGAGAACAGAGAGCATGGTTCTCAGGGGAACTTGGTGCTCTCTAGAAACTCTGAGGAAGGATTTAAAAGTTCATTTATAATTGATAAGTGCTGAGTCGGTAATGTTCATTTTTATCCTGGTTCCCTGATTTGGCTATTACAGTTTCCTAAGTTTTGCCTTAACGTGTCATTAAAATTTTTAAGATAAACTAACAGCATTTTTCCCCTTAATATCTTTTCATTTTAAAAATAGTCATTGAGGGGAAGCAGAAAGGCTTCATTGAGAATTTATAAAGTAGAAATAACAAGGTTCTATTAATTTCCTGGATAATTTAAGCCGCATGAACACCAGGGTCACAAGTCCCATATGGAAAATGGTGTGAATGCTGCATTCAGGCCCTTCTAGTCCCAGTACTGTGCAAGTCTAAAGAATGGCTGGCCTGGGCGCCCCCCAGATCCCGGGAGATATGGGTGTTCATTCCCTCAGCTCCCGCTGGGCAGGTGACTGCTGCATCTGCCCTGGAGACTGGGGTAGGGTGTGGCTGAAAGAGATTGGTGTTCCTAACACAACTGTGTTCCCTTGGGGAAAAAGAAGATGGTGGAAGAAGAGCAAGGCGTATTCATCATTATATAATCTATATTGGGTGCTCTGAGCAGTGTGGATAGATCACTAGGCTGTGGCAGAGTTGGGGTATGGTGGCCTTTGCTGGGATCAGGGTTGTCTAGGAGACCAGGATGAGAAACATCATATTGGGGAGGAGTTCACTCGCGCCCTTTCTCTGTCCACATTTGCAAGAACCTCTCCACCTCTCCCATACTGTACCTCCTCTACTATAAATCCCTTTTATTCCCTAATTTTCATTGCATGTGGAATTGTTATTTCAGCTGCTTAATCAATTAAGTAGGCTATTATGAGATACCTTGAGAATCTAGTCATTGATTCCAAATAGCCACCTTTATAAAATTTCCAAAGTGTAAATCCTTTGTAAGATACTCACTGTAGTTTGTAGTCAGTGTCTTTAAGATTTTAATACTCAGTTCTGATAAAGTATGCAACAGAATTAATAACTTATGATACCTGCTGGGAACATCAGTAAGGCTAAGACCTTAGTTAAAAATAAGTGTTACTGTACAAAATTATTAGGAAGGCTAGACTCCTGCCATGAAGTAAAAAAAAATATATAATTTTATCAAGATTTCCTTTTAAGTCACTGAGAATTCCAATGAATATAGAAGGGTTTAATTCAAAGCTGCAATTATAGTTAATGACAGGTCTCATCTAATTTTTGTTGAAAATGTCGTCCAAAACAGTTCAAAAGCTATCTTTCGCCAAACACACATATATGTAAATTCTTTGGTTAATGAAGTAATATCTGAAGAGGTCATGCTATGTAATGAAACTTGGGCAAAAATGTTAACTTTTTTTTCATTTTCTGAAATAAGTAAAATGTTTTTCATTTTCTGAAACAAATAAATTGTACACAATATGTTGAGTAGGTCATCTGAAGGATGCTTATGATAGACGTATCAATTTTATGCTTTATATTAAAGAAATCAAGACTAAACACAGTATGTTATGTCCACTTCAGAAAAAACCTATTTTGAGTTTTGATCGCAATTAAAATAATCCAGCTGTGTCTGAATAAGCCTGCAAGAAAGGAATCATGGTTAGAAATGGGTGCAGACAAGAATGATCAGTGGAAGCTGTGGTATGATGAAAACAGTATATTTGTATAGTCTCAAAGTATCTCCCCACAAGATACTTGTAAATTGTAAAAAGAAAAATAGTTACTATGCCCTGGAGAAACCTGGCAGACACCACTTAACCAAGTGATCAAGGTTACTATCACCAGTTTTGAAACCTGTCACTGTCATATACATACTTCCTGACGAGAAGCACAGAGCAAGGCACGTTATCACGTGTGCGGTGCTCTTGCCAAAAATGCATATTCTACATTGAATCATGAGGAAACAGGCAAACCTAAATTTAGAGATATTCTGCAAAATAACTGGCCGATATCCTTGAAAGCAGCCAAGGTCATGAAAGACAAAGAATGAGTGAGAAACTGCCCAATATGGGAGGAGACTGAGAAAATATAACAGCTAGATGTAATGCGGAATCCTGGATTGGATCCTTAAACAGGAGGAGGATGACATTAGTTGGACAGTAGGGTATAATTTGCATATGATCTGCAGAATAGTTAATAGTGTATGCTATAGTTTGAATAGTTTTGTCACCTCCAAAATTCATGTTGAAATTTAATCGCCTTCAAAGTTCAGGTGTTGCCAATGTGATAATATTAAGAGGTGAGGGCTGCTCCCTTGTTGATGGGATTAAGGCCCTGTTGAAAGAGGCTTCACTGGTGTGTTTGAGTAGTTTGTTCTCTCTTGCCTTTCCTCCTTCCACCTTGGGAAGGTGAAGCAAGAAGGCCCTCTCCAGATGCCGGTGCCTTGATCTTGGACTTCCTAGCCCCCATAACTGTGAGGAATAAATTTCTGTTATTTAAAAATTTCCCAGCCTGTGGGTATTCTGTTATAGCAGCACAAAAACGGATTTAGTGTATTATATCAACAATAATTTCCTGGTTTTATAATTGTACTATATTTATGTAAGATCTTACCATTTGGTGAAGCTCACTTAAGAATATATTGACTCTATGCTAATTTTCTAATTTTCTTTTAAATCTGAAATTATTTCAAAATTAGAAGTTTAAAGGACAATGGGCATAGTTTTTTTCCACACAAGAATGACAGAACTGTGTGTGTCTGTTTTGTGATTTAAAATCACTACGGAGACAAAACACAGAAGAATAGAAGGGAGAGTGAGACTGGAAGTAGACCTGGGCGCATGTCTGAGCCATGGTTTGGGAATGCTTTCTGGAGAGGACATTAGCACTCTGAGGTGGGTGTGTGTGTAGTTGGGTCTCTGTCTTCTTGTTTACTTTCATGATATTTGCTGAACAATTAGTAGATCCGCATTTCTAGGTGCTCTGCTGGGTGGAGTACCAGTCCTTGCCCTGAAGATGTGTTTGGTCTTATTGGGGTAACAAGATTCCTACAAATGGTAGACATTGATAAAATCGATAAATTAATAAAATGGGTTAAGTGCACATAAAAGAAGTGCTAAATCGAATGCTCAAATGACAAAAATCCAAGCAGCTGAAGAGTGGCCTGTCTATACACTCTGAACTGTGTTTTGTAGGAACCAAAAGATAGGAAATGTGTTCTTTTCCATGACTTATGAACTCGATAAAGCAGGTGGAAAGTGTTGTCTTCACTATCATATTTCCAGTGCCCAACACAATGCTGGCACATGGAAGGTGGCCATTAAATATTGGTTGAATAAATGACTAAAGTGCACACCTTGGTGATTTCATTCCATTATATATTCAGCTGACATTTATTCTGTACCCTCTAGGCATCATGCATTGTGCTAGTTGTTGGGAACATAAAGAAGGCCCAAACCTAGAGGTGGTGGGTATAGAAAGTGTTGAAGGGACATAAATGGGAGTGGACTGGTGGAGTGGAGGATGGAGTTAAGCCTTCCTCAAGGGGGATGCTTGGGTTGCTTGGAAGAATACCTGGTGGCGAGAAGTAGCTGGAGGCCCAAATCCCTAGTGGAGGGAAAAGTGTTTGCTTGGATAAGAGTTTAGTGAGACTGTTGAATGGGGTTCGTGAAGGATGAGTCTGGGTGGAAAAGTGTGCAGGTGCTAGAGTTTGAAAGAACTTTGGACTTTGTCCCTCCATTTCTCCATCGAATGGTTCACTGGCTCCCCATTTCCTTGAGAAATTGTTTTTGACTAATTATCAATGGCCAAAGCCAGTCAAAATTAGTGTTTGTTCAAAATTGGGGATTGGCTTAGTCGTCAGAGCAGCAGGCGGAGCAACAGTAGGAAGTCAGAGTTTGATCTCTTCAGATGGGAGTGCTAGCACATTTGTAGGTAACATTTTTGTATTCTAGCAGACCTCTTGAGAGGTCGACATTGGCAATGGGAGTCAAAATCCAAGTTGGGGAAAAGAAATGCCTGTGAAGGAAAATCAGAAAAATGAATGGTTGGTTGTGTGAGGAAGATGAATGACCAGAGACGAGACAGGACTGAATATTTTGCTGGAGAGAATGCTGGAAGAGGCTGCAAAAATAAGCTGGATGCTCTCCATGTGGGGCTGCCCTGCAGAGTCACTGTGGCACGGGGGTGGATGGGGAGAAGGGTAGAGATTGCAGAGCTGTTTTGACCTAGCCCTAGACATACCACTTGGGTTCCACCATGCTGTATGTTTTGTGACTTTGAATACTTAGTAGTTAGAAAGAGAAATCAAAAAAAGGAACAGAAGGATATAACACGTTTTTTTTTTCTCTTCCCTTGTAGCAAAAAAACAAAAAGAAGTCAGGAAACTTAATCTTGTATCTCAAAGAATTATCTTACACAATATTATTTGAATATTAACCATCACAAATTATAAAAAGGCAGTTTTTATTTGTTTTTACCTAATACTGGTGATAGATTTAATTCATTTGATTAGGAAATGGCATTTTGCTTATTAATAAAAAATGTTCACTCAGATTGTAGGGAAAGCAATTATTTTCTGTAATTTCATTCTACTTTGTGACGTGAAGGCCACATTGTAATTTTTTCCTGCCTGAGGCTATTATCTCCTGGACAAATAGTATTATTGGGGCAGAGTGAATGTTAAAAGCTGAATCTCCTTCCATTCCTATCTCTACTTTAAGATTTTGGGGAAATCCCTCTTAAACTCCATTACTTTCCTTATCAGTCTCACTGCCAAAGATTTTTTTTTGCTGTTTTATCAGAAAAAGCAGTAGTATCAGCTTTTTTTCCTCTTGAGTTGCTTAAGCCTGAATCTTTCTAAGTTTAAGTTATTAATGTTGATTTCCAAGAAGCTGTAATAACAAAATAGAGACAAGGTATTTGATTTACTATTATCCATGGAAGCCTTATTTTGGCTTTTGAATATTTAGCAGATTAAGATGTAGCTTGCAAATTTCTAGTTAACAATTATGATGAAAAAATAATATCCCATATTTACTTACCTCTATGGGCTTACAAGTCAAGTTCTTGTACGTCTGTTTGATCCTCCTGATGACTCTGTGAGGTAGGCTAGGCAGGTGGTGCCATCGCCAGCTGACAGAGGACCACGGACCGCATGGTTCATAAGGAGCAGAGCTAAATCCCAGGCCTCCATCTCTCTGTGTGACATTGTCTCTCTTTCCTAAGTGCTAGGAGGCTTTTGAGATAATTGTTCAAACTTTCTCTCTTCCAAGATGCTTCTCTTGGCTGGCAGTTGGCCAAAGCCATAACCTTTCTGTCATATTAAGTTGTTTTTAAAAGTACTGATAGGTGGATGCAATAACTAGTTTAAAGCTTTATTTTTTGACCTTCTTGTAGCCACTAAGGAAAGTGCCTTGGCATTTGTGCCCTAAAACCAAGGTGAAGTCCGGGTGTGGTTTCTCATGTCTGTAATCCCAGCACTTTGGGAGACTGAGGCCAGAGGATCACTAGAGGTCAGGAGTTCAAGACCAGCCTGGGCAATGTAGCGAGACCCCCCTTCTCTACAAGAAATAAAAATAAATTAGCCAGGCATGTTGGTGAGCACTCCTAGTTCTAGCTACTTGGGAGGCTGAGGCAGGAGGATCACTTACGCCCAGGAGTTCAAGACTGTAGTGAGCTATGGTTGCTCCACTGCACTCCAGCCTGGGTGACAGGGCGACCTGGTCTCTTTAAAAACAAAACAAACAAAAAAAAAAAAACAGGGTGAAGAATATATTTATGACTCTTTGGGGGAATAAAACTGGTTCATTTGCTGCCACAGTGACAATGTTCAAATAAATCTTAATGTGGAATGATTCCTTCTTGGTATTATTAATTCTTTTCTTTGTCTACCTCTTTCCTCTTCATTTTCTCTATCTCTAAAATGGGTATTGAAATGTCTGCCTCATAAAAGATTAGAACTAAGACATAAAGAACTTAGCAAAGCCCTTAAGACAAAATACTAATGCAATAATGTTATTTTCCTTCTCCCTGAAAAAGAGGACTTGCCGGCAAGAAATAGATTCTGAATGGGGAACGCTTGAAAGCTTGTAAGAGGCTGAGCCCCCCAGGAAGCAGACCCTGAGATGGAGATTAGCTGGCAGGGTGTTTATCAGGAAGCACTCTCGGGGTTCATGCCTGTGGAAGGGAGAGGAAGGAAACAGGCCTTGGCAGAGGAAGCAGTTGACCTGTGATGCAGGCACGGTGACAGCCGGAGTCCTTTAAGCTGGAATGGCCCTTCAGGGTTGTACCAAGTTATCTTGCCAGGGGCCGGCCTCCGTTGGATGTAAGCCGCCCTGGGAAGGGGCCCTGACCTTGAGCAAAGCAGCTCTCTTCCGCTGAGGCTGTCTAGAAGGGGGCCGGCAGCTGAGAACTGTCCGCCCCGGTGCTCCCAACAACGTGGGGAATAAGTCATCATTTCTGAACAGGGATCTGAGTGGTGCATTCCTGCAGCCACCACCTTTGCTTTGCTTTGAGTCCAAATAGTGGTGGTTCGAGCAGCGTGAAGTTCTGTACTCCCTGGTGAAGCTATTCTCTTAATGGTTGAACACAGCAAGATATTTTCAGGTGGTACTTGTAACATATCAGAAACAAATGCATTCATTTTATCCAGCATGCTTCTGAGTTTTTTCAAAGTCAGTTAGGCCAGAAGGGAGTTGTGTGACATGTCTCAAAGGCTGACCGTTGTAACTGTGGCATAAGAATGCAATCCTGCTTGCAAGTGTGCATGCATCCATGTCTCTGGGCATGCCTGCAAGCAGTGTGAGGCCTGAGGGCACACTGCGTTACCAGGGTGAAGGCAGATCCCAAGCACGTGGCAAGTCCGAGGACTGGAACACGGAGCACAGCATTTCTTCGTTTCTCCTTGCGAGTTCATTTTAACCATCAGAGCAGTGCCCAGGAGTTACCACCCCACCTCCTCCCACACTTCCTTCGAGTTTCTTTTTTTCAGGGTCTCTGGACTGCCTGCCCCCATAGGGCTGCTGTCACGCTGGTAGCCGCTTGGGAGTTCTTTGAAATTGGGAATAACCACCTCGCTCCTAACCTCATCTTGTGGAGGGAAAGGACAGAAGGGATAAAAGAGAAAAACAGTTCTGTCCTGCACTTCCAAAGTGACAGCACCAGTGGAAATCTCCAAATGATTTCTGTTCTCTCTTCCCTCAAGCCCTGTCCCAGACAGCTATAAAAACAGGGAGATCCTCGAATAGACTCTCAGTTTGATATTTTATCTTTCCCTACAGGAGGATTTTATACACGGGCAGAAGAGGTGACCCCTTTTCCTCTTCCTCCACGGTTCATCATTTCCTGAAATGAAATACCTGAAGAGAATTTAGTTCTCCTTAAACCCCTTTCCTTTTTCTCTATTTCCTCTAAATTTTATCCAGATTCTTCAGAAATTCTACCTCTTTCTCCCTTTTTCCTTTGTGAGCCCCCAAAATGATCCTCATAAAAGCCGATAAGCCTCAGTGTAGATACTTCCATGACCAACCAGAGCCAAATGTGAAATGAACATGGACATAGGAAAGAACCCCCTTTAAATGCCCTCAGAGGTACGTAAAACTCCTTTATAACACCCACACGTCCGTGCCTGCTTCATCGCCGCCTTCTGATTGTCACTGCTGTGCTTTGAGCACCCGTGGTCAAGATTTTACAATTGTCTCACAGAAAATTTTATATTTAATTTCTGGTGCAGTCATAGCTCGTTCCTGCTGTGAAAAAGAGCAGTTTCCTTTCAGTATTGAATAGAATTCTGTGGGATAACCTCAGAACTTGAGAAGAGCAGCTTCATGTTCTATGTGATAAGCAGTCACCTCCTAAGTGACCTTTTAGACCACAACCTGTTCATGAGTTGGAGATCCTTTTACCAGAACGATGAAGGCAAAATTCTGACTTGGAGAGATGAGTTTTCCTTCCTTTGTGTCATAAGGGACAAAGCTTGTTCATTATTTTTTTCCTGCATTATGTTCCATTCATCTTAGACTGTCGGCTTGCAAAGGGCAAGGGCAGTGTTTGCTGGGCCTGAATTGAATTGTGGCAAGCAGAATCAGGGTAAATATTATTTTGACGATGATGAAGAATATGTTGTTGTCTGCGATTCAGAGCTAGATGGTTGTCTTATAATAATTTTTCATAATTCGTTTTGATTTTAAATCTTAAAAATAGTGGAACCCTGTGATTGAATTTCTCTGTACTAAGTTTACAAGTTTTAAAATACACCTCGGTTCTTTGCATGAGCAAGTAGCATCATCGAAACTAAGAAATGAGTCCGTATTTCACAGCGCCATTTTGCTTTCTTTTTACCTTTCTCATGGAAAATTAGGAGTTGTAGTTGAGCATGTTTCTCACAGCTATTTAATTTTTAATAAGCTGTCGATAGGTACTGAACTGATATCATTATATAAAGGAATGACACTTTCAGTGATAAAAGGCAGCTGGTGAGGGCATCCCTTTCAAAATGATTGTGCTATAAATTTAGTGCTTTTAGCTTGCATATATTTAAGGAGTTGAATATAAACTAGGTTTGCATACACGTTTATTAATCCAAATAAGTTTTTACATAACAGCAAATGGGCAGAGATGCACACACCACCATAGAGTAGTTTCTGTGTGCTCTTTAAAACTGGACTCTCAGGGCCCTTATAACTAAAACAATAGAACTGAACCTCTATGTTCCTACCAAGGATTCATTTCTTGTGATATTTTCTGTAGCTACTAAAGTTCAATTTATCAAAAACTGTTGAGTTTATAAGAAAACAAACAAGAAAAGGAAACCAAGATCAAGACAATGTGTATTCATGTTGAGTAAACCCCAATATTATTTGGGGAAAAAATGCCCCTAGGAGGTATACAATGAGTAGACTTTTGTTCGAAGAGATAACTACTTTACAATAACTGGTGACAAAATGAATTTCAACTAGAGACTTGTTTCATGGAAAAACATTTGGAGAAACTTAAAGGGATTTAGTTGAAAAGTTGTTTCCAAAAGGAATCTAAAAATAGCAAATGCTTTAAAGTGCATTTGATGGAAATGCAAATTGAGGCTTCATTAATGCACATTTTTTTTTGCAGCTTTACGTTGCTAAACTAGTTTTCCTTAGTTTATGATACATTTCATGCTACCACTGACAAACATTAGCCAGTCATGTTTTCAAATCCTTTGCTCTTTTACCTGGAACTGCCTTTCTCTTTCAACTTTTCTCTTTCATAACCTGAAGCCGAAATATCTTCCCTGAGTATAGAATTCATCCATGTATTTATTAATACACAGGAAGGTGGACTTACTTGTCCAACTCAAAGATTGAGATCTCCAGTATGATCTGCTGTTTAATACTTACTGCTTAGATATTTTTAGTTATGGGAAGTGTCCCTGAGGTTATCTGAATCCGTTAAAACCTGGGTACCATTTCTCAGTGGCTTCATTCATTCATTCATTCATTCATTCCGTGCGTGTGTTTGTTCATTCATTTACCCAGACTCTTGTTCTGAGTAAATGTTCAGAAAGATGAATGAGAAATAGTTTATCCTCACAAGTAGGAAGACACAGGTAAATAAAGTACTACACCTTACTCTATTTAAGATGTGGTCAAAGTGCCCTGCGCACACAGACGAGGGAGCGGACCCAAGGATGGAGAAAGGGGTGCAGTAGCATTAGGGAATCTTCTAACCTTGGAATTAAACCTTAAATTAAGGCTGCTCCGCAATTCCCAGCGTAAAAGGGGTAGGGAAGGCAACCTTCTAAAAAGGGAATAGTGTATGTGAAGGCACTGAGGTCTGCAAGAAAGAGCTCGATGAGACTCGGGGATGGCTGAGCACAGGGAGTGTGTGCAGAGGTGGGGGCGTGAGCCTGGAAAGGTAGAAGAGCAGTTGGTGGAAACCGTATGTGAGATGCTGAGAGCAGGCGATCTCTTCTGCTTTATCAGATGGCTGGTGCAGGTGGGGACGTATGTTCATTTGATCACAGGCAGTGAGTAAACAGAGTAGGCTGGTTTGGGGACGGAGTTCTTCAGTAAGGACTACGCTGTGTCACTGCTGAGCTAAAAGACCTCTCCCGGACTCAGAATTTCAGGCTGACAGGGACCTTTCAGTTCTCCTCGTTTAGTTCCTTTGTTTTATAGAGGAGCCATCTGAAGGCCAGTGAGATCGGAGAATCTATTAGCTTGCCTTTAACAGTTATTAACTGTTACATAGCTGAAGAGTAAAATCAGAATTTACCCACGTAGACTGATTGGATAAGACAGGAGATAATACATGGTTATGACCCAGATAAAGTCAGTTTTAAACAGCTCTCATGAAACAGTGAGTATTCACAGGTAAGATAGTTTGGTTCTTAGAATTTGGAACATTCTCTTAAAATAATATTCCCAATAATAAAGGAAACTGAGTGTTTAAGACCAGAACATTTGACAGTAATAGCCATGCCCTGCCCTCATTCATTCACTCAGTAACTATTTACTGAGCTCAGAGTGTGTGCCAGCTTCTGTGCTGAATTGGGTATATAGTTAGGAGCTACAACCAATACAGTCCTTCTATCCTTGGAACTTACAGTCCAGTGCAGGGACCATCATTCAAAAACTTGCACAAAAAGGGGCGTGGTTAAGTGTTATATGGGGCTATGAGTGCATGTAAATTGGGTTGAGGGGATGTGCATCAAGGAAGGCTTCCCTGAGGAAGTGACCGCTGGACCAACATATGAAGGATGAATGGCGGTTAACTTGGTAAGGAGGGAAAGGGAGACTGTTCTTGCAAGGGGTCAGTCATGTGCAGAATCCTGTGCAGGAAGGAGTTCAGCTAGGAAGGTGTGGACAGACAGTCTAGTGACTGGAGTACACAGGTGGGGCTGAGAGGTGCAGGATGAGACCAGGTAGAAGGGCGGGGCCTTACAGGCTGCGGCCGTGATTATTGTATTGTTCTCAGAGCTTTGGCATATTTAGGAGGAAGATGATACCAAATGTGCATCTTGAAAAGATCTCTCTATTGTATGTGAAATAGATTGGAGAGAAACCTGTGCTTAGACATATTAGGAGACTGTGAGCAGAGACAATGATGGGAGTGGACGGACATGTTGACAAAAGGGTGGCTTTGTGAGATATTTGAGATAAGATCAGCGTGACACGGTGATGGATTCGCTGTGTGCAGGAGGGTGTGTGAGGATGACCCCTGGGTTTCTGGCTTGTACAGTCAATGGATGGTTCTATCATTTAACACAACAGGTAACACAGAAGGGAATCCAGGTTGAAGACACTTTATGGTTGTAATTGGCTCCATGGCAGCATGAAATAAGAGGAAAACGATTGACCTCATTAAGCTGTTGTCCAACACTGTGTGATACATTCTAGTACCTCTTTCTTTTTAAGGAATTGAATGTAATCAAGGAAAGATGATTTTCCTGCTATCATATGAAAAGAAACGTAAGCAGAGATATGACAGAATCAAAGGTAACTCTGGTGGCATTGTGGGCATTGTGTTGAGGAACGATAACCATGGAGACAGGAAGAACTCCTAGAAGGTCTGCAGTGGCCCTGCTGAGAGTGCCAGAGAAACCCACCCAGGACTCCCAGAGTAAAGCAGGACAAACATTTTAGAGTGGGCGATTGGGAAAGAGAGAATAGCTCAGATTTGATTAGGGGATGAAGGGAGAGAGTGAGTTCAGTTGAAGGCATGCTGAGTTTAGGTGCTTAGGCATCTAAAGAGAGATATACAAGTGGGAAATTTGTGTCAGGAGCTCAGGGCACAGATCAGGACTGGGAGAGAGTTGGCAAGTCATGTATCAACAGGTGATTCTGGAAGTCTTAGAACTGTGTCCATCTAGGGAGAATGTGTATGGACACAAGAGGAAAAGTATAGTTTAACAACCACGGTGTTTATTAAATGACTGAAATATACCAGATAGTTTAGTAAGCTATTTTATAGAGGTGGCTTATTTAATTCTCCCATTACCTTATGCAATATCTTTATTATTAGCCCCATTTACCCGATGAGATAGTGGAGATTCTGAGAGGTTGGTATCTTGACCAAGGTCACATAGGTAATAAGTGCAGAGATAGGGTTCAAATCCGTGTGTCATGCTGCCAAGCTTGATGCTGTTTTCCTGCTCCCTGCCTTTACATCTTGAGGGTGGAACCCTGGAGGACACCAACATTTAGGAGGAGGGCTGGGAAAGAAGGTCCGGAGAAGATGACTGCAGGGTGTGAGAGAAGCAGTGGAAGATCCGAGAGAGGATAGACCGCTGAAAGGCGATATGAATGTAGCCACAGTGAGGGGACTGGAGACCTTAGTAGAAGGTTTTAGAACACAGCGAAAGCTGGAGTGTACAGGCTGAGGCAAGAAGGGAAGGTGAAGAACTGAAAGCTATGAGCGGTACTGCTGTGTTCAAGAAGATGGCGAGGGGACGGAGAGGGCAGCCAGCGTGGGCAGGCAGCCCGGAGTGCAGGCGAGCGTTCCTGAGTGGTGAGAGCTATAGCGGGATGGTGTTGGGAAGTCCGTGACACTGAGACCTCTGAGAGAAGAATCAGTGGTGCACAGTGTCGAACCACCTCGGTTGTGAAAATTTAAGGTAACTTCATGAGTGTAGAAAGGCAATTCTGGGTGCAAGTTTGTTTTGAAATCTTTTAAATTGCAATCCATCTACTGTCTGTTCAGTTATTGATCCCCTGTAAGAAGAGTTCTGAAAGTTACATGAAGTAATCTGTCAAGATGTATAAATCCTTGATTATTTTTCAAGCAAACGTCTTCTCGCACATCAATACGAGGCCATATGGTATTTATGGTTATAGTCAGAAAATGACATCATAAATTAGTGTTTGTCTAAAATGTTCTTAATTGGTTTCTATGTAGTTATTTTCATCCTTCTCATGTACTTTGGGTTGTGTTTTTTGTCCCGTGTTTTGGTCTCTGCTGTTAATTTTGTTTTGAGATCATAAAAGGGCTTGAGACTTCTCTACAAGCCCATTACTTATTGGCATGTTTTGATTTTTGACAGGTTCGTGTGTTCCTCAGGCTTTTAAAATACATTCCCAACAGTAGTCATAACTTATTTTGTGGGTTGGTATTATATCTAATTCTCACTCTCTGAAGTGAGAAAGAGTTAAGATTCACTTCTGAAATTTTGGCCTTTTAAAAATCATTTTCTTTTGATGCACGTTGCTAGTTGATTTCAGCATGCATAGTACTTCACAGGAGATGTCGTTTCTCCTTTGCGTGTTGAGATGTGTTTTCATTCTGCTTCCATCCTTGCCTCCTTTTTGACTCAAGCATTACTATCCAGGGAAGAATCACTGAGTTTCATTCTCTCTATAATTCCTGGAGTTGCCTGGGGATAACTAATCTGTGCACGCTTTCTTTCTGTAGGTATTATGTCCTAGTTCTGCCCCACCCTATGAAATGTTTCAGAAACCAATTACTCTAAATAATTAATCTATAATTAATGCTGACCACCCCCTCCCCCACATTCCAGATGGTATGAGAGCTAAAGCACATGGGAGTTGTCACAGTGGCTGTGTGTTTGGTCCTAGGGGAGGGTCCAGTTATTACTAAATAAAATGTCAGCATTGATTACTACACAAGAAGACTGCTTTTAAGCCCCATACTGTGCTAGGCCCTAGGGACATAATAGTGAGCAAATAGATGTAGTCCCTTCTCTTGAGAAGCTTAAAGTCTATGGAAAAGAATTCTCCTTCAAACCATAGAGCAGAAAGGTAAACCAAGCTTAATAACGAGTCAGATATATACTCATCATTTATTATTGAGCACATATTTATGAACTCCCACGGGCCAGGCTTCTGGATTTGGGGAGTGAATAGAGCAGTGAACAAGAGGGACCCAATTCCTTATGGAGCTCCCAGACAATACCTTTGTTTACATATGTTACTGGGTGATAGTCTTGATATTTTTTATGTTATTTAAATAAATTTCATATCTTTGAAATGCATAGTTTTATTTTTTATATTTTTAAATTTTTAATTATGGGTACATAATAGTTGTATATCTTTAAGGTAGCAAAATGCATATTTATAATACTTGACTAAGAAATTGGTAAAGTATATAAATTTAATGATTTTCTTAAAAAATATATAAAATTAAAGTGTGACTGAAGATTCTAGCTATGAAAGTGGACTTCCTATTCATTTTCATTTTTCCTAGTCATTAACATTTCGTAGTAAGCAGTACAACTGGCTGTCACGGACATGGTTGTCTTCATATGCCTATATCATTTCTTACAGTTATTGCCAGTTTTCGAGGAACCGTCCCGTATGGCCTGTCACTGGAAATTGGAGATACAGTTCAGATCCTGGAGAAGTGTGATGGTGAGTGGCCTGGGGGGTTGCTTGAGGTTGTATGAACGACCTCCTCAACCTAGGACCGTTCATAAAGTTTACAGATTCTGTCCATACCTCTTTCAGTCCTTGGAACTTTTCCAATAGTCACAGCAAATCATTTCTGACAAAACTGGTTTCTTGAATGTTCAGTGTTTGGCTAGTGGAAAAGCATTATTTGGTACTCTTAAGCTGATTGTGTGTTTTTCCAATATTACTTCCTTAAAGTCGCTAGATGCTGATAGATTGCCGATAGAAAGCAATTGAAGCTACTATATTTCTGGGAATTCGTGACTCACTGCCAAACGAGAAGGCTTTTCTCCGAATCCTAAGGGTCCCATAAGAACTGGAGGTCCAGAGCAGAAATGGCTTCCCGAGGTTGGGTAACCAGAAGTGTCTAAGTGGGCTCCCGCTTAGGCCAACTTTGCTCTAGTCCTGCAATCTTTTTTCCCCCAAATTTGGAATAAAATTATTCAATGCATTTTAAATATTAATGTTAGTGGAATACATTATTATTATTAATTTATGTAGCAGGTAACTCATTAAAGTTACCTAATGTGTTCTCAAATGTTTTCATTCCTGTTCCATGAAACATTCTTAAATTCCAGTCCTTAAAAAGGTTTCATATGAAATGAGTACTCTTTTTTTTCCTTATTAATAAAATGACTACATTTTAAAGCCCCATCAGTATGTCTAAAAATATCCATTTTCCTCTTAAAAGGTTTTCCTTACTGGGAATTTATATAATAATATGATAACATTCTATTATATCCAGGTTTATTATAGGTTAAATTGTGTTCCCCCAAACAGAACTACTATGTTTAGTTAGAGTCTGCATTAAATTGTGGTGATACGTGGATGTTTATTCCGTCCACTGTAATTTATACCTTTAAAAATATAATAAAGTTTCCTGTGTCGTTACCAGATGCATTTTGTCTATTTCTACTTTGTTTACAGACAAATATAAAATTTATTTTGAATTGGTGCATGAAAATGGGTTCTCATGGGGGCTGTTTTGTAATCTAAAAACTTTTCTGTATAGTATAATTAGACAGAGACCTCTCTATGACATTTTGCAATTCTCAGAAAGTTTTGGTTTCTGTTAGATAATTATTTATGAATGGAAATATTTCTTGAATCTGTCTTCATGGGATCTAATAAACCCTGAGATACAGAGATTCTGATTTTTCAATTCATTCTACTCTCTTCAGATTTATTTTAAAACTCTTAGGGATGATATTTTACAATTTATCCTTTTAAGTTAATATATAAGGAACAAAAAGTTTTCAATACAAATCTCAGATATTTACTTTTAAAAATCCAATTTGTCAATAAATTCAGTTAGAACATTTATTATATAGTAAAATAATTTTTTTTATCAATAAACAAAATGGTTTCTACACTTGAAAAAAACGTAAGCTGAAAATACTTTTAAGCAGGGCTATATGTTAATTATATATATTCATACATGCACACCCACACACCCTGTATTTACTTTAAACTGTAAAAAGACATGCTCCTCCTTAAGGATAGTGCTATAAAATTGATTCAGAGTGGCTTGGAGCTTAAGTACAATATATGATCCAAGATCCCTAGTGGATGCCTGAAACTGCAGATAGTACTGAACCCTATATATGCTACGTTTTTTCCTATGCATGCATACCTGTAATAAAGGTTAATTTATAAATTAAGCACAATAAGAGATTAACAATAATAATAAAATAGTACAATTATAACAATATTCTGTTCACAATTTCATGGGTAGAAGATTCATTCTTACCAAGATATTAGCAACCTCAGCATATGGGTTTTTTTCTTTCCTTATTAAGTCAATTATTTTTACCTTTTCACCTGAAGCATTTTATAGCTTCTCTTCAGCATATCCAAATTGCCAGCATCACCACTCTTGCACTTTGGGACCATGATTAAGTAAAATAAGAGTGACTTGAACACAAGCACAGCAATATTGTGACAGTTGTTCTGATAACTGAGAGGGCTACTAAGTGACTCACAGGCGGGTACCATAGACAGTGCGGATCTGCTGCACCAAAGAATGAGTCACATCCCAGGTGGAAAGGGGTGGGATAGTGTGAGATTTCATCTCACCACTCAGAATGGTTTGCAATTTAAGACTTACAAATTGTTTATTTCTGGAATTCTCCATGTAATATTTTTGCACTCGGGTTGACCATAGGCAACTAAAACCATGGGAAGTGAAACTGAGGATGGGGGTACTATCGTAAGACATTCTACAGAAGAAAAATTATGGACAGCTCTTGATCAGACATTGTGCTGAAGAAAATGTGCCAGTTCTGGTAGTGAGTGATGGCTTTACTCTTCATACGATAGGAAACTGATTATTCTAACCCAAGACGGCTTAAGGATATGTAAATTCACCACATGACTGTTGGCCAGGCACTGTCATTTGGTGGTAGAGTCTGGGCTTTGTAGTCAGGCAAGCAGAATTTGGGAACGTATTAAATCATGTGCATATTCTTAAATTTCCCTGAGACACAGTGTGGCCTTTTATAAAATGGGGAGAAACAGTGCTCAGAGGGTTCAGGTAATTTGCCCAAGACTAAATAGCTAATAAGTAGCAAAGCCAGAATTTAAATCCAGTGCTCTGATTACAAAGCCTCTACTTCCATTATGCATGTTTCTATTTTTTATATAAATTTTTGAAATAATTTTTCAAAATGGTTTTATTAATAAAATACTTAAATTAGTGGTGACTTGAGCTGTTGTCTAGGCTAATGCCAAGACCCACCAGGTTCATACACAGAATGTTTGCATGTCGGGTAAAATTCCATCAGCAAAGAACAGATTGATTTGTTATTGGTTTTTATCTTAAAATATTACAGTGCTTTATTGAAACATGACCATGATTATTTCCCCACAGGCTGGTACAGAGGATTTGCCTTAAAAAACCCAAATATCAAGGTAAAAATTCTTATTTATAATCATAATTATAGAATTTTTTAAAAAGATAATTATTTAAATTATTTCACTATACAATTGAAATTACAGTTGGGACTCAGTTGAAATGCCAAATGGTAACACAGATTTTCATAATTTTGGAAATTCCTTTGAACTTGGATTATAGTAAAGATATGCTACTGAAATGATAATCCTGTTTAGCTCTTGAAAATTGTATGGAGAAGACCTTAATAAGCTCATTATAGATAAACAAAATCTTTTTGAAGTGGTAGTTTCTCAGAGAGCTAAGTTAAAATTCATGCAGGGGAATAAATATTATAAAATAAATATTAAATAGTATTTAATCTTCAAGTTTTCTGTGGTATCATTTGTAAAGTATTGCTATGGAGGAACAAGTTTATTTTAGTGGCATGTTAAGAGTTGCTTTGGTTTGGGGAGCTGAAACCATGAAAACCACATTATTAAAAAGACCATTTTACTTACCATTATCAGACATAAATTAAGATTATTCTTTTTTTTTTTTATTTCAGCGTATTATGGGGGTACAGATGTTTAGGTTACGTATGTTGCCCTTTCCCTCCCTCTCTCCCGAGTCTGAGTTTCAAGCATGTCCATCTCTTGGATGGTGCACATCGCACTCTTTGTGTATGCATATACCCGTCCCCTCCTCCCCCTCCCAAGATTATTCTTTATATATTCATGTAAAACCTCAGGAATTGTAGCAGGAAGTAATGTGATTTTTGTTTTATCTTTTATTTGTATAGTTTGTGATTTTTGCCACTAATTCTTACCAATATCTGTGTTTTTCTACCTTATTCTAATCTCCCCAGCTTTCACCCATACCACTCACATTATCTAATATTTCCTTATATGTCGTACTCAATTTTGGGTTTAATTCTAGCTTTATGAAGATTGTAGATAAGAAATTATATCATTTCTCATTATCAAAATACAATGTAAGAAATCTAAACTCTTTTGCCTTTTTGCTTAAATACACTATTTTCTGGATCATTTAACTATTTAATTACTTCATTTGTTTTAAGTCATTCTACAGAGGAGCATAAGGGACAAAAATGTATATAAGTTTAATTTTTTAAATACTTTAGCCCTCATTTAATGTGGTTTTTAGACATCTGTCAGGTACATGCAAATATAGCTTCAGTGTTTAATTACAAATTTAGATTATGTTTGAGAAAAATGTTTATTATGATTTCTCTGTTATTTCTGCCACTTTTAACAAACCTCAAGTCTGACTTTTCTTTATTAATTATGATTACTCTATTTTTTGACCTTACCATATTGAGGTAAATTTAAATTTTGAAGGAAAAAAGTGATTTTTGAAATCTGTGTACATATTGACTACTATCAAGTGTACAGAATTTGTTTATTAAATTGTATTTTGTACTTGAATCCGCAGCGGTGATATGTATTCAAATGACATTTGTTTTCTTAAATATTTAATTGAGTTTGTCATTTCATTATACATCAGAAATTCTTCAGAGGATATTGTCATTTAATGGACACTAAAATTGATGCTCATTTTTGTTTCTTTCAATTTCCAATTTAGAACAAAGGAACAATTTCCTTACTCTGTCATTTCCCTACAATAAAAAGCTTCAAGCTGGCATGGTCTCTTTTGTTTAATTCTTGTTTCATCGGAATGGCCACATGGTGATTAATTGCTGCTGTGTTGTCATCAAAGATCTTCCATAACACATAATACACATATTGTCTCCAAATTCACAGTGATTTTTTTTTAAGTGTATATTTTTAAGTAGAAACAGGAGTGTTTGGGGGAGAAGGAAAAGAACAACCACCAAAACAAAAAACAAAAAAACCTTTCAAAAAATGAAATATGTATTTTTAAAACTCTTATTCAATATAACATGGTTTTTATATAGAGTTCCTGAAAATTTTTAAATTATCTATTTCCAAAGGAATATATTTTCTGAGTGAGATTTAAATTTTTTGATTATATTTATTTTAGAAAATCTCTAAATTTATAAACTATAATAGTCAATAGTATAAAATGAAGGGAATGAACCTAAGCCGCAATAGATTTCAGCCTGTAGAATGTGGTAGAGATGTTGTTTTTCCCTGTCCCTGATATTGTCACAGTTGTGTGGCCATGTTTGACACCTATGACTTTTGAAACTAACCCTGCCTTAACAGACAGCTAGCACCATAACCTTCTCGTTTTCTCTTCCAGGGTATTTTTCCTTCCAGCTACGTTCACTTGAAAAATGCCTGTGTAAAGAACAAAGGGTAAGAAATGAGCTGTATTAATGGTTGGAGGATTTTCACAGAACCATTGCTTATTTGGGAATTTGAAAGGGTTGGGAATTTGAAAGGGTTGGCAATTGTCTTGAAAAATGAACTGAAGAAGATAATACATTGTCTGTGTCGTTTGGTAAAAGTATATTGTGCTAAGGCAATTGGAAAAAATTAAAGAACCCTTTCTGCGTGTGCTGGCCCACACCAGACTCGCTGGAGGTCTCTCATTGTCCACAGATCATGGAATCTGCCTAATCTTAAGCAGGAATTGGTTCTTTTTGGTTTTCTGCTACATAGGGAAGCATGGCGGTCAGACCCATTAAATGCTGAGTTATATTATCTCAAAACCCAGGAATTTCCTAGATTCACCACTGATTATAAGAGGCAAAGTCTGCCTTTCTCTAAATGGGCATAATACTATATTCTTACATGACCACTTCACAAAGCCATTATTCACCTTCAGAGGATATCATTTATGTGATACTTTGAGCTCATTGATCACTTAGCATTTCTCATATAATTAAAAAAATTTTTCAGTCTGTTTCCAAAAGGATTTGAGGCAGCTGTCAGGACAGCATCATTCAAATAATTGCAGGAAAAACAATAGAATGTGCCTATTTAATAGTTAAGCAGATCATTCATTTTAAGGGGGCCACGGATTTGGACACAAACATTTGGTATTAGTGTCATAAGGACTATTCAGTGTCATGGCATGATTTTCCTTTTATGACAGAAGAATACAGATTCAGCCATAGAAATTATATTTTTCTTAAACAGCAATACACAACAACTTATTATTTGAATTCTTAAGACATGATAAATGGGATCTTCAAACTTGAATTTTGCTAAAAAACTTCTAAGGATGTTATTCAAACAGATGATTCTTATATCCACTGTCTATAAAGGTGTGGTATTAGATTTCAGTTTAGTGAAAGAATTTCTGCAAGTGGCTGAGGGTCTATGGTATAAATACTATAAGTGTTCCCTATATGGTTAAACCTTAAAAAATCTAAGAAGCCATTACTCTATGTCTTAAACATGTCAGCTACTTTAAGCACTATTAGTAGTAGTCTGTAATAGTAATTATTTAAAATAGTAGATTAAAAGCATAATTCTAATATTAATAATTCCACTACTACTAATCTTTTAAGAAATATGTATCCTTCAGAAATGTTGTGCAGCTGTAATGCACCAGAAATGTCAAGAAGAGTTGCCCAAAGTTGTTTGGAACTTTCCTACCAGGCTAGGTTTGACACCCTCCTGCCCCTATCAAGTAAACCAAAGGATACTTTAGAAAACACTTCAGCCACATGCTTATCTTTGTTCTGATTCTTCTGCCTTAGTGATCTTGGCTTGGCAATCTGGAAACTCCATGGTCTACCCTGTCTTAAAGTGTCCACTTGGACAAGCCCATGCAACCAGTTCTCTTTCCTGCCTTTGCCCCAAGCCCAACCCTGACCCCCCTCAACTCTGCAGGCCAAAGGGCTGCCCAGCCCCCATCACATGCTCTGACCAAGGGAGAGAAAAGAGGATGCTTTGCTAGCCAAGAAGATGCCAAGCATCCCTCCTCATAGGCAAAGGCCACCCCTCAAAGTGAGTTGGGATGGGTCATAGTTTTAAAATAAGTACTCTCTTTTTTCTTTTTCTTTTCTTTTCCTTTTCCTTTCTTTTTTTTTTTTTTTTATTTAAATCCTAGCCAGTAACTGGTGTATATCTGGACCCCTTCCATGAGCCCAAGGAAGTTTAAATGTGGGTAAAGATGGCCCAAAGTTTGGTTGTGCGAGGTTAAGACTTGCTTGTGGGCTCTCCACCTGACGCCAGGCATGGTGGGCATTGTACGCAGAACTCTGGGGTAGAACCCAACTTATTTTCTAAAAAAGAATTATTGGAATTGATTCAGATACTAGGTTCCAGGGTGGTTACTGGAAGAAAAACTTTGGCCTGCAAATATCTGAGGGCACATACTGCCAGATGATTGCTTTCCCAGAGAGGAACCTCTTGGGATTTTGGTGTCACCTGTCTTATTTTAAGTAGATTTGCAGCTTGATGGCCCACCAGGACAAGATAGCTGAACAGTATATCCCAGAATAACCGAACAAAATATAATTTCAGGAGCAGACACTTAGGAAAGACTATATGAATAGCGATTTTGGTTTTGCTATAATTAATAGGAAACAGCTGCCTTGCCTAAAATGGTAATTTTGTGCTTAAAAATTTACATTTTTGTTGGACAGTCCCCAAATCAATGCCCTACTGACTGAATTGCCTTTATGTTCTTCCCTGGGTCTTCAGAGCAATGTAGGACTCACAGGGGTCCTTAAATTAAATTATAGTTTGTGAACGGTGAGGCCACTTCTGTATTGTTTAATTTCTGCTGAGGTCATGTCACTTTTTAAATGTTAAGTAGGGTGTCAGGTTTTCCTGGAAATTCAATGCTCCCTCCTTGATCATTTTATGATCTTTGTCTCCAAATATTCATCATTTAAATTGCAACAGCTGCTTCAAAAGCAAAATAAATGTCCTACCATTTGAAAATGTCATATGTAGACTTAATAAAAGGTTCTGTATCTGTCACAGTTCATGTGTTACTGTTTACTTTTACTTCTAGCTTTAAGTCCCTATTTTACATTTTCAGCTGTGGTTCGGCTCTAGAAACAAGGAAAATATTCACAGGGCAGGTATTTTATTTATGAAATGAGGAGATAAAGCTCTGTTGGCGAAGGAATCAAGGCAAGATTTTAGTTCCCGTGCTGCTTCTGTCAAGATGATTTTTACAAGAGACAATCGTACATACTTTGAACAAAATATCGAAAAGAAAATGCAGAGCAGTTATCAGCCTCGTGCTAAGAAGTGATTTTCCCTCGATCATTTAGACAACCTGGTTCTTTGTCTAATATGCTGTTACCTTCCCCATATTAGATGTTGTCCTTGAGAAAAATATTCTGAAATAAAGAAAGTAGTCCCCATCAGTACAGCCAATAGCATTCTTTTGAGAAGCATCGGTAGTAATAGCCACTTAACCACTTTAACCTTCACAAAAACTGAACAAATTTGAAAAAATGAACTGGACATGAAGATTATTATATGCCAAAGTTAGAATGCAGAGGACAAATTAAATCTTCTTCTTCTTTTTTTTTTTTTTCCTATCTCCCTGTGTATATTCTCAAGTTTAGGACCACAATACATACCCTACTAGATATTGGGATGAATATTTTCCAGTTATTGTTTCGTCTTTTAGAAAAGTGGGAAGACTGTATTATCTTAATCAGAGAGAGGAACATTTTGGAACGGATATTCAAATATCTGTGATGTCTTCAGCCCTTAAGTTCTGTGCTGCATGGTAGTATTATTAATACTGCTAATCATTTTTCATGGTTCTGTTTGCAAATAATAAAAATGAAGTGTTACTAGAGCAAGTGAATGCTCTAGTTTCTTGTAAAACTGAGTTCGTTTGGCCATTCACAGCCATCATATCCTGATGGTTGAACAGTGTTTCTTTTACTTCCTTTGAATCCTATGGGCATAGCACTTGGAAGGCAAAAGTCACCTCAGAGTTTATGTAACCCAGTAACCTCATGTTACAGATGAAGGCTTTTGAATTCAGAGAGGTTAAATGAGTTGCGCCTAGTGCTCAAAGTGTCGCTGGAGTGGAACTCTTCTGATTTTGTTCCTTCTCCACCACGCTGCTCAAAATTGATCTGTATGAACTGGCCAGTTGTGTTTGGTATAGTATGGCTGTAACCCACTTAGCATTCCTCATACAAGCTTTTAATCAGATCCTGGGTACTGTCTGCAGAACCAACAATAACTAGGCAGCTTTCTTGCCTAGTTTATCTTTTAGAGTATTTAAAACAAAATTATTGCCTATGATATTTACATACATACTTTGTTTTTCTGTTTTAATTTCACAGACAATTTGAAATGGTTATTCCCACCGAAGATTCCGTTATCACAGAAATGACATCAACATTAAGAGACTGGGGAACGATGTGGAAACAACTCTATGTGGTAAGTAACTTTTTAATGGCATGATTTTTCAGGTAGAGAATAGTTTTGACAAATATCTAAACATGAGTAAGCATCAACTAATATTACAGCACCTGCTGTAAGTCACTAGGGCTCCTTGGGACGAGATACAGATCTTAATAAGACACAGTCTTGTAATCTCTGTGTCCACTGAACATGGGTTTTATGTTATTTTTCAATACTACAGGAATATAAAAGATGATTTTTCTGTCATCTAAACAAATAGGATGGTTTACATGGGCCTAGTGTTGGACTTCCTGAATATTTTTAATTTTCAGGGATAAAGAAGCTTATGTTCAATAAAATTTTGGTGATAGCAGTATTTTATCATATTCTAATTCTGTAAATTATTCACGTACACTGTAAATGACAGACTTCTTAGCCAGAATCAATAAGAATATTCTAAATATGCTAGAGAAAAGGAATGTTTCTTGGTGGAAAAAATCTATGTTTTAGGGGTATTTCGTGTATGTATAAATTTATTTACTTATAAGTAATTACATTATGGAGCACTTACTACATGGCAAACCCCATGGGAAGTACTCTGTATGCGGAATCTCCTTTAATCCTCACAACCACTCATGGCAATAATAGCTGCGACCATCTCCAGCTTACAAATGAGAGAAATGAGGCGCGGAGATTGAGTACTTGCTCTAGACCAAGTAATGGGAAAGTGGCGAGCTGGGATTCTGATAGGGGGCTGCTGCTCTCACTCCGAACCCCACTATTCGTGTGGAAATCTGGGGGGGCTGAAGTGTTCAGAAAGATAAATTCTATTTCTCCTTTCATTTTCAAAGAAATTTATAGAACAGCTTAATCATTTGAAGGGATGCGTTCAAAATACAAAGGTATACTTATCCTGCCAAAATGATTTGAAACAGCCTGTCAAAGAGAAAATCCAAATTAGTGAGGGACATTGGCACAGAATGACAGTTTTTGTCTGTTACATCTAAAATGCAATAGGATATTTCATTGAGGCAAGAAAATCTTACAAAGTCACTAATAGAAACCCTTTGATGTTGGACTTCTCTGATTATACCCTCCTGGAGCTTTGCGACTCACTATGAAAATCCACAAGGCAATCTTAGATGAATTGCCAGAGTGTAGGTTTTGTAAATACAAAGTCAAGACAACTGACTTCCAGGGCTCTGTGCTGGCAAGGTGCAAAGGAAATGCAGATCTCCTTTGAGGATTTTTTTTTTTTTTTAATTTGTGTTAGAAAGACTACAAAATCCCAGTATTATTTCACTTCAAGTAACATTGTGCATGACACTAATGTGGAAAAAGAAAAAGAAACTATTTGAAATGTTCCAACTACCACATCCTAAATATCCAACATAAGAGAGTTATAAAAATAATGACAGTGTAAATGCTGTCCATTAGTTGAGCTAAAGCACCAGGAGTTTTCCCTTTTATGTAGCTAATAATGGGGAACAAAGTTGAATTTCCTCTGGATTCTGCCTTATCTAGCTGTTTTTACCCGCTTTTGGGATTGTGAGCATCTATTTTGGGAACAGACTTGGTTGGTTTGAAAATCCGTGTGTTGTAAATTCTAGAAGTAACCTCCTTTCCTTCTAGTCTTCTAAGTAATGGGAAAGAGAGAGAATTGTCTAAGTGTCTCCCTGGATACTGGCATGGTAGTCAGTTATGTTAGGATCAAATATAAATTTTAACCTGGAGAAATTAGATTTTTGACATTGGGAATGAGGCTACCTTGGCCATGTCAGACCTTTTGGTTTTTCTTTTCCTCATGTAAATGTTTTGTGTCAAATGTTTTGGTTCAAGTTCATCATGTTTGAGTATATTTAGGATATTGTCCATCTTCTTTCCAACAGTGTTAAGGCCTTTAGCTTCTCCACTCAAAGAATTTTGATGAGGGTAATAATATTTTGTAAATTGTAAGCAGTATATGAGATAGTGTATGTCAAACACTTAGCATAAAAGCACATGGTGAATGCTTGAGAAATGCTAATTGCTCTTTAAAATAACATTGGTTTAAAGGCCTAAATAATACTCTTTGAGGTATCACTTAATCATGTATCAGTAATGTAGCCACAAAAACTGTAGGAGAAATACAGCAGCCATCTTTTACTGAGTACTTTTGTGCAGGTCCTGGGCTGGATATCTTACATCTTTCTTCCCTGGGGCTATGCCAGGTAGTTTTTATTCTCAAATCTTATCAAACATAATTTATCCAGGGTCTCATGCTAAGTGCTAAAGCCTGAATGTAAATCTAGGTCTGCTGCTGCTAAAACTTGCCCTGTTTTCATTTTAAGGCAAATAAAAACTTACCCATTCTCTAAAAACTAAAATACAATTAACTCTTTGCTGCATTTCTGTTATATTGCCAGAATTTCTAGGTACTGTTTTATTCCAAAGGTTTAATATCGTACCCTACCTTTTTCATTTAACACTAAATCTAAAGTATCTTTTTATATTTCTGCATAGCCTTTATAACTATCCAATTTTTAAGACGAATGTTTAAAGAATCACAATTTTATGACTAGGTGTCCAACCAGATATATGTACCTTTTTCTTACACTAGCAGGGCAAATGTGCTGGCCAGGCCTGCAGTATGTCAGTGTTCCTGCCACCTCTGGGTTTTCTTCCCTAAAGGGAAAGGTCACCAGCTGGTTTTCAGTTTTGTAAAGGATCCTGCTTTCTTGTCATCATAGTGTTCTCTTAAACTTAAGTACTAGAGGTGACATCATAGACTGTCAAGTCCATCCTACTAAACGACTGCAGAATGCTTTCCCCAAGAGCAGGCAGATGATTACTCTCACTGTGACCACTCAGTTCAGGAGGGTGCTGGCTCTTTCCTTTGCAGCATTAGATTTTACTTGTTTTATAACTTCCTTATGTAATGTAATGTTTTTGACTTGAGCAGGTTTTTCCTTCCCACCACTGACTTCTTCAAGTGTTTCTTAATCTTCTTTGCTTATTCTTTTGCATGACCTGAACAGAACCCACCTCACAAGGTCCACAAAAACTAACACCTTTAAATCAAGCTATTCATTCATTCATTCTCCAGCTGCCAGGGCTACACCAGGCAGACCCAACCCTCCTGGCTGGGTACTTGCAGCCAAGTGGAAAACACAGACACTGAGCAGTTAATTATAAGAGCACTGTGCTACAGGGCTCTGGTAATGACTTGTATGGGAGTGAATGATGTGAGTAAAGGGTGAGAAATCATAGAATAATAGGCTCAATATGGTGTTTTAGGAGTAACGTTAGAAGTAAGATTATTTCTGAGAGGATCACAGATGGCATCCTGGAGAATGCTTTTTGTTTTCTCTGGCACATCTGTCTGACCTGTACAGTACCTAAAAAGTCTTCTAGACACAAGTATTGAAAAAGCAGAGAACACGTCATTACTTTTTAAAATAAAAAATATGTTAAGACTGATTGTCTTTACCCATCACAGAGGACTTGATATTTCTGGCAGCTTATAACTGTGTTAAGGACTGTAGACAGATGATAACCTCAGTAATTTTGTATCACTATTCCTGTAGTCTACTAATGACTTTTGTGGAAAGTAAAAGTGTAGATTCTGGTTAAGAAAAATGAAGGGTAAATATTTACATAAGGTCTACACTGATGTCTCTGGGGTAAGAGATATATATTTTGCTTTTGCTAAAGAGAGAGTATTTGTAGAGGGCTCATTCTGGACCAAGCCCAAAACAGTAATAGTACTAGCGACAACTAATACTTACATGATATTTATTCTGGGCCAGCCATTTCTCAGAGTTTTAATAACTCATTAATACTCACAATAGTCGTCTGTGGTAGTTACTGTCATACCCATTTTATAGACGAGAAAACAAGCACAAAGAGGTATTAATAAATTACCAAAGCTTTTTCAGCCAGTAAATGGCAGAATTGGAATTCAGGTTGAAGTTCTTTGGCTCTAAGTCTGTGCTCTTTGCCATTGTGCTATAGGGCTCTCTTCACAGACGTTATCACTGATCCATAAAAGAGCCTTGCAGAAGATAGTACTTCCAGTTTTACAGGTGATAAAACTTACACTCAAAGTCTATAGAACTCCCAAGTGGCAAAACCAGGACTTGAAGTCAGGAGATTAACCTGTCTTCTTTCCACTAAACTACATAGCTTAATGAATTTCACAGGAGATGATCTAGAATCTACATGACTGTTTTAAAAGTAAGAAGAAAGCATCATTTTTTTTAATAGGTCTAAATACTGGACAAATAATAGCAGTACACATCCATCGGTGAATGAGTTTGCGTACTCACCTTCTGATGGGCGATCCAATAAAGCGTTAAGACCAACATGCAAGAAATCATTGGAAAGCAAAGTTTTCTGCTTCCTTGGCTTTAGTTGCTTGCAGCCACGGCTCAGAGAAGGGGTTGACAGGGAAGCTTTCCTGACGGAGGTGGAAGTCAGGCCAAGCTCTGTAGGACAGTTGAATGTGGGCAGAGCTGAAGAAAGGAGCACTTGAGTTGGAAGGGGAGGCAGCGTACGCAGTGCGTGGAGACGGGGCCCAGCTCCAGGTGCGGAGGCGCAATGAGAAGCAGGAACACAAAGTGTCTCTTGGGGAGTCTGAGAGGTAAAGTTGCATTCTTGGACAGGAGAGCAGAATTGTGAATGGAAGCATACAGAGCAGAGAGAGGAGGGAGCGCGTTTGAGGACGATGAGGGAAGAGTCCCCCTGTTAGCGGAGAATCTGTCCACAGAGCGGCAGGCACATCGAGGGTGACCAGGACCCGCCCTTTCCCTTTTCTCTTTGTTTATCCCGCAACTCAGTGCGGGGACTGGTTATCAAATCTCCACGTTTGCGTCTTTCTTAGAGAAACGAAGGTGACCTCTTCCACCGGCTGTGGCACATCATGAATGAGATCCTGGACCTGCGGCGGCAGGTGCTGGTGGGCCATCTCACCCACGACCGGATGAAGGACGTGAAGCGCCACATCACTGCCAGGCTCGACTGGGGCAACGAGTGAGTACCGACTGTCACAGAGCAGCCTGGCGGGTGATCACAACAGAAGTGATATAAGCCCGAGCCAGGACGTGGTAATATTACCAGAGCCAATCCTATGCGTCTTTCCGATTTTCTTCTTTTGGAGGAAAACTGTCATTGATAGAGCAGAGAACCACTTCTTCTCCTGCTGGTGTTGGCTCTCTAGCACCTTGTGTGATCTGACAGTGTGCATGTGCTCATGGAAAATGAAATGTTCCCAGGAGTTAATTAGATACAGCTACTGGCTAAAATGGATCTTATTTTTAAATGCGCTTTGGGTTGGGCATGTGCATGTGCCTTTAATGTATGTCTCTTCCATATCAGGGTGGCAGGTCACCAGTGTAATCCAGAGGGAGACACTAATGTTAACAGCTTCTGTTAGAAGTCTTAGGACAAGTGCACTGGTGGGGCCTTTTATCATTGCTCTGATTGGTCCTGTGCGTGCATATTAGCCATTATTAGGAGCTGCTGGGGAGAACGTAGTAAAAACTGTTCCTGACCAAGATTTACTTTTGAATAAAACTGCAAGTGAGTGACTAATTTAAAATATCAGCCAAACACTTAAGTAGTAAATCTAATCACTGAAAGCTCTGACCAATGCTGATACTATACTAAGTATGAATATTAATATAGCAGTGAGAAATTAGAATAAGCCAACTCTGACCGCGATCCTAGGGTTGCACAAGGCTTAGGTTTAAGGCAGTGAATGGTTCCTTAATATACTACATGGCCGTATCCTCCCTTCCTTCCTCTCCCCAAATACCCATGAACTATTTTGACCTTCAAAGGATCTTAGGGCAGCAGATAAAAAGAAAAGCAGACAGAAAGGAGAAAACACCTGTAAGTGAGCCATGGGTAAATTAGCTTCAAATCCGGAAAAACCGATTTGAAACCATAATGCCGCTTCCCCTAACCATAGGAAGTCACTTTGCCAGAAGCCAGGTGTGATTCCCCCCAAGACGTTACATATTACAGGTACAAATACACGGACCTGCTAACAGATTTTAAACTCCATCTCACCCAGAGTACTTCTGGTATTTTGTTGAACATGATGTGCCATTCATCTTTTTACGGACAATGAATAGAATAGCCCAATTTATTTATTTCTAGAAGATTCATTCCTGTGAGAAATGAAACAAGTGCAGCTATAGAGGGGCAACAAAACACTGGACTAGGAACTCTACTTTCTTAAGACCCGAAGCGAATTCCTGAGCCCTTCTTGATGTCAGTGCTTTATCCGTCAAAAGAGGAAGTCAAACTAGAGAAGATCCGAAGGCACTTTCAGCTCTAGGATGGTACAATTTAAAACACGCAGCGCCTCGTGGCCGATCAGACTTGCCAGCCGCTTGCATGGAGCTTCCCATCCTGCCGCGTGAGCTGGAGTCGGGCCTGGGGAGTAGCTCTAAAGCCCCTGGGAGCATGCCCTGTGCTGCCTGTCTTTCATGTGTTTCTTTATTATTTTGAAAAACCTTTGAGTTTTCTCTGATTTATGTTGGCTCTTACTCATTGTGCTGGTCCTCATTTAAAGGACTAGTTTGTAAATAGGAAGTTGGATGATGTTAGCTTATCAAAAATAACTTAGGAATGTAGAGCAGGCAAGAAAATGATACTTCTTCAGTTTTGTGAAGGAACATGATGGCAGAATGAAAAGGGGAAGGAAGGAAAAACATTAATTATGGCTGAATCATGACTCAGTTTTTGACTTCCGTGAGTTCTAGCTTGTACTTTGAGCAGTTCTCTGGCTAATTTATGATAAGTTGGTAAAACATTGATGCATGAAAATGAGCAGTATAATTTATTTAGATCATCCTCAACTTCATGAAGTTTCTGAGCTCTCATTCTGTTTTCTTTGAATTTCTTTGGTCACTTATTTAAAAATAACTTACAGCATAGAGATTATGCATTTACCTTACTCCTTTAAGTATAAACTTGTTTTCTTATTGAATAGTGCTAAAAGGACAGCAAATTAAGATAATTCTCTTGCCTATTAAAGCAGATCAAATTGTCCTACAAACTTATCTGTCAGTACATAAATCTCTGATGAACATAAATTAAGAATGTGTTCTATCTCAGGTTGTATATCAGACTGTTGAAGAGTAGCTCTCTGGACGTGGGAAGCTTGGGAGGAGGAGGATATAATCCATGTTATTCTCTCATGGGGTCAGCAAAAGAATTGTTCTCACCTGGGAGCCTCCGACAGCACTGAAATAATGGCACGTGTTTCTGTTGCCCATAGAGTCCTATGGTGTCCTTGGACTCTCTGGCTAAGATTACACAGGATGGAGGATCAGTTCATCCTTTTTTCCTGATGTCACAGTGTAGTTTAATGACTGAGCTGATGTAAAAGGACACCCCTGTACCACGACTGGCTTCCCAGATCCTGTGCGATCTCCCCGCGTCTTGTCTCTCCCCTGCTGGCCTCATTTCTCCTTACTCTTTGTCAAGCACTGCCCTGATTCTACTCTGTGAGCTAAGGAAGCTCAAACAGTGGGAGGTTTATCCTAAGGATATACCTCGGAATTAACAAAACCAAATAGAAACAAAGAAGACTCTCTTCACATAGCCAGACCTTCAGGAAACCAGCAGAAGTTGAACATTCAACTGTGGAAGGAAAGGACTTGCAGGTCACTGGTTTCTGGGGCTGCAGAACCTCCGCAGCTGGTGTCATTCATTCTGACATAAGGCATGTCAACATTGCCTTATGGCTGATGTTGTCTGAATTTCCAAGTTCAGTCTCTCAAGGAAGGAATCTTGTTGACAGCCAATATCTATTATTCCTGTTTGGATTGAATATTTTATACCAGCCTCTCATAAGTTTCTGTCCAGTCCACAGGTTATATGTCCTTAGGTTACGTGCTTACCTTAGTCAGGTGCGGCTCAGTAAGGGGGGGTGATCAGATGACTACCTTTTCCGATCCCCTCTTCCCAGTAGAAAATGTGAGTAGAGCAGCTTCTCATGGAAGGAGCTATGGTTAGGCAGGTGCTGTGATTCGTATTGGTTATGTGTCCTCTTTGCTTTGCTAAGTAATCTTTCATCAGCAATGTTGACCTGGTGTCAAATGACATCTTACATTGTAGTGCAGTGGTTCTCTCTTGGAAGGGAGTGAGGATGGGGAACAGACACTACCAGAATCCCTGGTGAGGTGGAGCAAGGGGGGATGGGGACATTCTGAAAAAAAAAAAAAAAACCACAGTGCTCTTTGTGATTTGAAAATTCAACTATAAATTAAAGAATGGGCATGCAACTTTTTTTTTTTTTAAGTTTCTCAAAGAGAAACATCATTTAGGAAAATTGAGAAACTGTTTTAGTATCTGAAAAATAGCTCCTGCTGTCTGGGAGGTGACAGTTTTCTAATCTTCTTAAGAATAAATATCCCTCAGGGTGGCTGGGGCAGTGCTTGGCTTGAAGTAGGTGCTGAATTAATACATTTTACTTATGAAACCTTGATGAGATTTTCGGGAGGGCATAGCATTTCAGGATTTTTTTTAATACAAAAGTAAGAAAGCTGTGGTTCTATAATTGGAAGTGCAACCCTGGAAGGCTTCCACGTTGGAGAGAGTGATGACACGAAAGGGACGCAGGACAAACGATCCTCGGAGAACTGAGCTCGAGAGCTGGAGTGTGGTAGTAATTGCGAGGCATCCGTGGGAGAGAAGATGTACTGGCTTTGATCTATAGGGCGTTACAGAAGCCTCGGGAAGCCTTTGGATGGTGGGGGATGGTTAAGGAGATGAAGAGAAGTATGTGGCATTGGTACCAATGTTGAACAGTGGGTGTCCTGGAGAGGAGTATGTTCCCAAGGTCACTGGAGGGAAACTGGCCAGAACAAGGTTAGCCTCGCTTTCCTCTGTGGATGACAGGACATCACAAATCAATGACCATACTTGGTCCCTCTGAGGCTGGCTGTAACCTTAGAATACGTTTCCACCCAGCAAGCCACATATCAGCTGTAATGAAACCGGACACAAGAGGTTAATCTGTTTTGCCACCCAGGCCTAGAACTATGCTGCTCCAATTTCTGTTCCCCACCTTCACTGAGTTTCTCCTAATGAGTGACCCCAGAACTTTCTATGAATGAGGACCATGCACAAGTTGCCAGAGGTTCGTGCTAGAAGCATGTTAACTCTGGGCATAGCTAGGTATTTTGGTGCTAGATCAAATCCTAAAGGCTGAACTTCCCTCTCTTCAACTCCAGTGTCTAGAACCAAAATATGTCTAGCTCTGGTTTCTACTCCACTCTACCCTGCTAGAGAAGTCCTTCTCTGGGGATAGTTTGTCGGGTGCAGAAGACTTTGTGCCATACAGAGGGCCAAGGACCCCAGTGGAAGGAGCACCCCGCTGAGAGTACCTGCCCACCCCTTCTCGATTTGCCCGACTTTGTCACCTTCTGTGATGTTGTCATCACTTCTCGAGTTAAGCCCAGTGTCCAGCCTGCTTACATTGTCTACCCCAACTGTGGTAACAAGTCATACAGGGTACCACTTGGACCTTATGATCCAGGAGATCCAGTGATACTCAAATGTGGGGGAAGCATGGTGGGTAATTTCAAGGTGGCATAGTAAAAATAATTATTTTTAATACATTTCATGGAGGTGACTTTTCTCCCAAACTTTTTCAATTTGTTTTTTAGACAACTGGGGCTGGACCTGGTCCCTAGGAAAGAGTATGCAATGGTGGATCCGGAGGACATCAGCATCACTGAGCTCTACCGACTGGTAGGTACAGGAAATCTCCACTTACAGCCTCATTGCTAATTCTGTGGTTTCCATGGCACTTTTCATGCTTGCTTGATTTTATAAGAACAGGATGTTCCAGATTTAATTTGGAGAGAGTGTGGAGAATCGAGAACTGAGGTGACCATGCCCTGAGTACAGTGTGCCGAGACACTTTACCTATCTCAGAATGACGTGACGCTCTCCAGCAGGCCCTCAATGCCCAGGCACTAGAAAGTGAATTCACAGAAGTGTTCATTCAATTCTTTTGCAAATCTGTATACTTTTTTTGTTGTTGTTGTTGCCTAGTGTGATGAAATGTCTGTCTGTCACATCAATCCATCTGTTGTGTTTCAGGACCATGCTGTGACAATGATACCTGGGTATTGCTCACCTCCTGTCCTTGGTCCTCAATGGCTAGTCTTGCACCCATCCCTCCTAGACCCCAGTCCATTCCTAAGGGCTGAAGCCAGTTAATAATCCTAAAATATTTGATCATATTGTCCATCACGGTATCACCTATGACTTGAGTTTATTTCTAGTTATGTGGCAGGTTAAAGTCCAGTTTTTTTGCTTGGCATCTAGGTTCCCCAAATCTGGTCCAATCTGCCAGATTGTGTTTAGCCTTATATTCTTAAATACTTGTGTGAAATTTACCAATCTCTTCATATTAACTACAGTCTCTTAAAACCCAAAATCAATGAAGAACGTGGTTAGGAAGGGCTTTCAAAGGCCATTACCCTAAGTGTAATTTTACTTTGATCTTGTTACTATTGTTCTTAACGTAATGTTCCTAGGAGGTGTTCCTGTTGGAAATAGTAGACTCATTTTTGGAAGATCCTACCTCTTGTGGGGTAGCTTTCCAAACTTATAGTAATTTTCTGAGAAGAGTGGGATATCCTTAACCTGTAGATTGTCCATATCTGAAAAATTGGGGGAAAAATTATCAATAAGTCTATAGGAGATTGTGTCTGATTGGAGAAGGCAGTTCTTAGTATCACTTTCAGTTTTTTCCTTAATCATCAGATTGAAGTTCAGATTATCTACACTTCATTGTGCCAGTTGGAATAAATTCTATTTTTGTAGAGGATTTCCTTTACTGTATGTTGTACTTCCTGGGAGTGGTGTGTGCTGCATGCCTCTGTGACATCAGTGCTAAGCAGAGTATCTGCCACGTAGCGAGAATATAGTTCAAGATCAGTTGGGGAGGGGGGCAAAGAAGGAACAAATGAGAGTATTCCAAGTTAAAGTCATCATGACTTCTTAGCTTATGTAACAAATATAATCTGTATAGTTTATTTGTCAGTCACACCTCTAATGTGACATCTTTATTGTTGCTCATTTATTTAACTCATTGAGCATCATATTTTCTCTCTCATTTTTTAAATAATCATTCAATTTGAAGTTTCTTCAGGTTGCACACGGAATCTTCTATGTGTGGTCAAAGGTAATCTTGTACAGTGCCTTGCACTTAATAAGCACCTAGTGATTGTTTTCGAGGTCATTCAGGATTATTGAGATATTATGAAAAGACCATGGACTGTGGTCCAAACAACTAGATTTGCAATTCAGCTCTTCCTTTTACCAGTTCTGTGGTCTTGAACTTACTTAATCTCTTACAGCCTCAGTTTGCTCATTCACTAAATGGTGAAATAGTTCTTTTCATATTTGTTGTGAAGGTTAAATAAGAAACATGTAAAATGCCTTTCCTTGATAAATAATACATGTAAACACCTAAGCTTTCAGTCACCGTTCATTTCTTTCTCATCTTTATTTCATCTGCATCTGCAAGGCATCATGCAAAGAATAACTGGTACCTCATATGCTAAATCTTAGGATTAGATTTGGCTATTTTTAATGAAATAAATAATAGAAGCTTAGACACGATAGAAACTTACATTTCAAAATATGCAAGTCTAGAAGCAGGAAGTTCTGAGTTTGTGGTTTCTTGGTGTAAAAAGGAACAACAGGCTCTTATCTTTCTGCTGTGCAGTCATATATCTGCTATCATCAAGCATACCTCAAAGTACAACATAGCTGCGAGAGTTCTAGCCATTGCATGCAGCTGCAATCCAGATAGTAGGAAGGAGAAAGGTTCCTCTTAGTTGATAGGACTACTTTAACAACCCTTCCTAGAAGTTCCACACAACACTCACATTTATATCTCTTTGGTAGACCATAGTTACATCCACATATTTTAGTCAAATATTTGATGATATTGTCCTATACAAATGCATTTTATTTTCCCTACTTCAATTTTGTCTCTGTTCTTTTCAGTTAACATTATTTAGGGGGGTGGGAATTGATTTCACCTTTTCAACATTCCTATTTATTGGTGGGGGCTGCCTGGAGTGTAATGTTGATAAGATCCTGGGATCTCGTCTAGGCTCTGATTGATCAGTAATGTCTGCCATTGGTAGGAAAGACAGCAGTGGGTATTTCATTATTTTACACTCAGATCCTAACCCAGAGTCTTCATTTTATAGATGAGGAAAATAAAAAATGTGATTTTACATGAAAACTTAATTTCTTCTCAGTCGTGTTTACATTTTACTGTTTCTAAAACAAAGGCAATAGCCCCAGAAAAACCCAAATAATTATAAGTTTCAGAAGGACATGTTTTCTTCTTGAAGTCAGCCTCTTTCTAAGTTCCCATTTGTATCTTGGGCCTAGTAATAATCAGATTGTCTGTAGCCCTGGTCTTTTTCTCCATGCAACATAGAAGTGACTGACTATATTGATTTCATTGGGGAGTTAGGAGGCACCATCACCAGTCCCTCGTTGCTGTTGTCGTTTGGCAATGTATTGTCACTTGGGATCACAGACCACAGCTTAGAGGTAAAATCACCTGAGAGGATGTTTGATTAATTGTTGCTGCCGCTCTTCTTTTACTTCTTTCTTGTCAGTGTCATATTTGACACACAAGTGTTTTCATCTTACTAATTTCATATTGCATCAACAGGAAAAAAAAATCTTACTTTAGGTTTTTGATAGCCCAGTTAGCACGTCTTTCTCACCTAATTGTATTCTTCTGAACAGTAAAAGTGCTAAACCTCACAGTGTTAACATATGTGCACTTAGAAAGCTTGGTGTGGTGCCAAAGGCAAGATCTCAATTCTTCTATAAATAAAGAGAACCTTATTAGCTGGATTCTCTGGTTATTTGTGCCTGTAGAATATCTTTTTAGGAACCTTTTGTGGTTTTATAAGATCACACTACCTGCTTGCTTTGTGATCTTTAGTAGGTTATACCAGTGGTTCTCAAATGGAAAATGGTCATTCTCAGAGGCAATTTCACCCGCCACCCCAGAGGGCGTTTGGCATTGTCTGAAGACGTTTTCGATTGTCACAACAGGAGGTGGCAGAGAGAGGTGCTACTGGCGTCCAGTAGGCAGAGGCCAAGGAAAGCTGCTGAACATCCTACAAAGCCTGGGACAGCCCCCACGACAAAGCAATATGCAGCCTAATTGTCAATAGCACTGAAGGTGAAAAACCCTGGTGTAGACCTGTGGTCCCCAACCCCTGGGCCATGGACCGGTACTGGTCTGTGGCCTGTTAGGAACTGGGCTGCACAGCAGGAGGTGAGCAGCGGCAAGCCGGGAAACCTTCATCTGTACTTACAGCTGCTGCCCATCGCTCACATCACCACCTGAGCCCCGCCCCCTGTCAGATCTGCAGTGGCATTAGATTCTCGTAGGAGCAGGAACACTACCGTAAAGTGCACATGCAAAGTGCACATGCGAGGCATCTAGGTTGCTCCCTCCTTATGAGAAAGTAACGCCTGATGATCTGAGGTGGAGCTGAGGCGGTGATGCTGGTGCTGGGGAGTGACTGCAAATACAGATTATCGTTAGCAGAGAGGTTTGCATAATAAATGTAATGTACTTGAATCATCCCAAAACCCACCCCACACCCCTCACCCCACCCCAAGTCTGTGGAAAAATTGTCTTCCATGAAACCAGTCCGTGGTGCCAAAAAGGTTAGGGACTGCTGGTGTAGGCAATGCATCCAATAATTAATACATTATATGAGGATTACAACCGTAAGTCAGTTAAATAAATTTGGGAGATGAATCTGTTTCTCCTAATCAAGGATCTTGTCAAACCATAAACACATTTAGAGTAACTGGTAGGTGCATTTGTAACCATAAATTATTTCAAGACGGATTTTTGTCTTTGTGTTATAAATGCCCAATCATAGCTCTTGAAGTGTGAACTTGCTTTTTAAATTTTGTTATTGCAATAATAACAGATACTTTTAACAGTTCCCCAGAGTAGTGCATTACCAAGAGACAAGCAAGTCATCATAACCTACTTAGGTTCAAAGCCATCCAGACCTTGGAGAATGGCAGGGCAGAGGGAGTGCCAGACGTGAGGGCCCATGTCACACGTGCCAAGGGTAGACTCAAGCAGGCTTATTACTAGCACGCTTGCAAAGACCAAAGGCTCCAAGGCAGTAACTATTCGAAAGATGCAACAATACATTTTTTAGTGTGCTGTGATTAGCATCTCTCTGCACATGATCATGATCAGGGATTCTCGACCCTCATTGCCCATTAGGATCACCTGGGGAGCTTTTAAAACTACCTGTGTCTGGACCCCCATCCCCTTGAAATTCTAATTTAATTGTTCTGGGATAGGACCTGGGCATAAGTATTTTTAAAAATCTCTCTTGGGGCCTCTAAAGTGCAGCCAAGGTTGAGAACCACTGATCTAGATGTATTGGATTCTTTGTATGAATAAGGGAGCTAATCTTTTCCCTCAGTTCTTAGCGAATGTCATGATTAATGCTGGGAACTCCGCACTGTTTGAAGTCGAGAGCAGATATCTCCTAAGGTCTGTTCTTTTCATAAGGCTTTTACATCTGTTTCTCCAGCTCTGGCCTTTAGGAGTCATTCATCTCTTCATAGTAGCTTGTGCTACTATATGTTCAACATATGTTGAACTTTTAAGTAAATAAGTTAGCAGTTCCAGGAAAAAAAAAAAAAGATTCTTTGTTAAAGAGATATAGTTTTATGAATGTATAGTGCTGCTTTTTCCATAATAAAAAGAATTTTAAAAACATAAAAGAGAGCAACCTTCATAGAAAACAAAGCAGAATTATACTTTTTTTTCCCACAGTTAGAATATTTTTGTCCAGGAACTTTTCTCTGGTAACTGTGGCCAATACATACCACAATGCTGAATCCTATTTTTAAAAACAATGTATTTACTATCTAGTTTTACAGAGAGGTGCTCAATGTGCTTATCGAGTACACAGTGATTATAGATGCATTTAGTTAACTACATGTTTTTGACCCTTTGCTTTTCAAGTAGTAAAAAATAAAAGTCAAAAGCATGAAAAAATTCTGGTGATTTTATGCTGTTGCATTTACACCTGTAAATTTAGATGGCATTTGGCTTCAAAAATTGGTCATTCAGTAGTTACTGAACTCAGAAGCTTAAAAAGATAGCTAATGTAAAATGGGGTTATGTACCTTAATTCCCAATAAAGGCTATGTCTCCATTTATGATGGAGTTAAAATCCCTGAACTGTTTCTTTTAATTGTCAGGTAGCGATGCAAAAGAGGTGGCTCCATTAGTAGTCTGTGTTATGACAGCGATAATCCTCCACATTCGTAGCACCTGTTCTGCTGGTACTCAGGCCTTTCTATGTGTTTTTCTAGTACTCTTGTCCTGAATCAGTGCTACTCAAAGTGTGTTCCAAGAACTGGCTGGACCGTGAACCGTTGGTAACTGGTCCAAGTATAAAAATGGCAAGTAAATGATTAAAAACCTTTATAACATTTTGACATTGCCATGGCATTTTTATTGCATTTTATGAAAGAGTCAGTTTGCAACGGATTAGGGGGAGACACAAGCTGGTCCCTCACTGCAAGCAGTTTGAGGAGCCCTGTCCTACATAGGTAACTCCTGCAGTCTCTTTAGCTCTCAGCTAAGGTGTCACTTTCCCAGGAAGCCTTCTCTGCCTGCCCAGACTCAAGTCAAATCCTCCATTCTCTCATCATAATCTGGGTCTTCTGCTGCATTCGTCACAGTTGCAGTTTTATGCGAGGAAGGTTTTGTTCGTGTCTGCCCCCCTCAACCCCCATAGCAGATAAGCTCCATGAGGGCGTGGACTATTTCCATTTTTACTCGAAGTTGCATTCCCAGTGCTTGGCACGTAGTAGATACTTAATAATGTCTGTTGAGTAAATGATCATCCCCATGTTCTCTTCCCCGCTGGATTCATGGGTGGCTGCTTTCCTCCCTCAATCTATAGGAACTCTCATTTCTGGTCTTGCTTGCCATATGTAACCTTGACTGGCTATATTGAGGACAGGATGAGAAGTAGACATAGATGCTATTCCTACCTTTAGATGCCATGTTGGCTTTCCTAGGTCTCCCTACAGCACCACAGCAAGTTAGGAAAATTTTCTTGCTCTTGTGATAGAATATTATTTGCCACAGCCTGTCTCAGACAACTATCACACTTTGCAATTTAGTGTAATCTAAAATAACATTTAATTATAAGAAATGAGAAATTATAATTTAAATATACTTTAATGTGCTTTTTTAAAAAGATGACTAATAATTTGTTGTCTTGGGAGTTGATAAAGGAGCAAGAGTCCTTTGAACTAACTTCCTGCTTCCTGAATCTACTCAGTGAGTTGTTACCATTTTTAACATTAATGATTTTTAAAATTCTTAAAGCAAGATTCCTTGATGATCTATAAACTTCATAGTTTCTTATTTTAGAAGTTGGAGAAAATTTGGAATTGAACATCCAGTTAGATACCAAATCCACAGCAGAAAAAACTTACAGGATAGGCCATCACAGTCATACCTAGCTAACTAGTTTGTTGGATTTTATTATTGTCTTCAGTCCATGCTGATTGTGTTTTTGTTGGGGGGTGTCATTCAGATGGAACATCGCCATCGGAAGAAAGACACCCCGGTCCAGGCCAGCTGTCACCACCTCTTTGTCCAGATGAAGAGCCTCATGTGTTCCAACCTGGGTGAGGAGCTGGAGGTCATCTTTTCGCTCTTTGACAGTAAAGAGAATCGACCCATCAGGTAATGGAGCTAGGACTTGAATTATGTTCAGTTAGTGTTAGAATGGAGGATATTTTTGATTGGTAAGCTTCAAGATGTATGATCTTGTACTCTTTTTACTCCATCAGCCTGCATTTTCTCACCTGGATGCTCTGAGTTTCCAATCTGTCTATCCTCTGGATATTTCTGTGAGGCTACGTGGGATGAGGCATGCAAAGTTCCCTGAAAAATCCAAAAGGGCTATGAGATCATAATAATTGATATTAAATGGAAGTATGGCATTGATTTCAAATCTGTTATTGCTTTAGTTCTTTTGTATTGATAATGCAAGGAAGATACTGTTTCTCTAGAGTCTGAAGTTGGTTTGCTTATCAAGGTCAACACAATGTATCTTTCAAATTTTCAGGAAACAATTATGTTATTCTTACCAAATCTGGATCAAATGATATCAAGAGACAGCTAAATACTTATAATCCTTCCCATTGAAGTTTCAGAGCTGTGAAGTGATAAATAGTTTTCACTTTTTTTCTTTTCTTTCTCAGTTCTCCGCGTCTTGCCTGTTGCAGTTCTCTTGTAGCAAGCTTTCAGTATTTAAAAAAACATTTATAGTGGATGTTTTTGGTGGTTATCCAAAAGTCTCAACTCTTGTTGAGATTTTATGTTTTAAAATTTTTGATATTTGTTTTAAAGTACAAAGTACAAATGACAACTTTTAAATTAAAAATTTTACATTTAAATTGAGAATTAAAATCGAATCACACAAATAACACATAATGACCCAACTGTACCTTGCTTTAAAAAGAATGCTTATGTGCCGGGTGCAGTGGCTCACGCCTGTAATCCTAGCACTCTGGGAGGCCAAGGCAGGCGGATGGCACAAGGTCGGGAGTTCGAGACCAGCCTGAGCAAGAGTGAGACCCTGTCTACCAAAAAATGGAAAGAAATGATATGGACAACTAAAAATATATAGAGAGAGAGAAAAAATTAGCTGGGCATGAGTGGCGCATGGCTATAGTCCCAGCTACTCGGGAGGCTGAGGCAGGAGAATCGCTTAAGCCCAGGAGTTTGAGGTTGCTGTGAGCTAGGCTGACACCACTACACTCTAGCCTGGGCAACAGAGCCAGACTCTGTCTCGAAAAAAAAAATGCTTATGAAAATAAATGCTAACAACTCTAAGCAATACTAAGTCACATATATTGTTTTATAAACACAGAATAATCTTAGAGTATTTCTTTTCTGGTAAAATAGATTTCTTTTTCTAGGAAATATGTGTGAAGTTTATTTTTAATGCATTTATAGCCATAAAATCCTTGGTGAATTAATTTCTATGATAGTCATTATCTTACTGCTAAGTGTACTTTTTGTCTCTTGACAGTGGACTGTGTCCATAGAATTTAGAAGGTAGTGTTTTTGTGCAACAGGGACAGAATTTATGAGGTGTGGAAATAACAATGGTAATGCAGTTTCAAAATCCACTTTCTGCACTGCTGGAGGAAATGAATCAGTGTGTGAGAAGACCTTTCCCCCTTCACAAATCAGCACTACTAAAAAGGGAAGTGAAAAGCATGAAAAACGGATCCAAGTTACCACTCAGCAGTTACTTTAGAAATGTGAAAGATTGTTTAGAGATGATACCTGCTTATGTATTAAAGTGTGTCTGGTTTTGGGGTAGCTTAGTTTACAAAATCTTTATAACATTGTATAATATATGGTCTCTTTAACATATTTAACAAATTATATGGAATGGAAAAGGGAGAAATGAGGTCACTTTTTTGCTCATTCCTATTAAGCTCAAGTTTTTGAGGAGTACATGTTGCCACTGATGTTCAAATTGAATTAATGTAGGATTGTATTAATTTAGAATTAATATTAGCTTGTCACTGAGTTTTGTCTTATTATAAACATCTTCAAATTTTCTAAAACATTCTAGATCGATCTCCAGAGTTCCCCATATTTTATTCCTATTTATTTGGCAAAAGTAGGAAAATAACCTGAGCGTAGGATCCACCAAAATACTGTCCTTGTGGTCCCCAAGGTCAGGCCAGGAGCTGGGTCGTTTTTCTGGTCTATAATGTGTCTAGGCCACCATCCTGTCTGCCTCCCTCTCGTCTCTCCACCTCCCCTCCCCCTCCCCTGCTTTCTCTTCTCCCCACTCCCTGTTGCTGCCCTCTCCTGTCTCCCTCTCTCCATGTGTCTGTCTCTCCTCCAGTATCCCACCTGATCTGTAATGACCCTAGAAGAAATCAAGTCTGAATCTCTCTCCCCTGCTTCTACTCCCTGCGTTCAGCCATCTGTGGCTCTCACCTCTCGAACTCATAATCACCGTGAAGGTTGTTGGCAAAAGAATGATTGACAATCACAATATATGCTTACTGGATGTTTGGAACAATCTCAGATTTATTTTCTTGACTCTTCTGAGGCTTTGGGCAGCACAGTGATTGTTTTCTTTTAGGGAGTGTGCAAAACCTTGTAATGAGTAGGTTTGGTTCAAACTGCCAGTAACAGGGCAGTGTCACCGTCCTGTGTGAAGAGGCCATAGGATGCACAGATTTAAAGACTGGGCTTGACTCTTATCTCTGCAGGTGACAGTGACACAGAAGCTCTACTTCTAGTTTTTCCTTCGTCTTAGAACCAGTAACAATTCTTGCTTCCATCATTCTGCCTGGCATAGCTAATGAGTATGAAGTGTTTGCATCTTTTCATAAAAAAGTATTACAAATGTAAGATAATTTTAAGGCATTGTTATGTTTTTACTTATGTGTGGGTGTTTTAAAATCATCATGTATTCCTTTTTTCAACTTTTTATTTTGGAGAATTTAAGACATGTTTAAAAAGTAGAATATTGTAAGGAACTCTCATGCACCCATCAGCTTCAACAACTGTCTGCTAAAGGACTGATCATCTTGTTTTAACCACGTCCCTTTCCAATCCTGCTCTTTGCTGCCAGATTATTTTGAGGCACATTTCTGACCTTATAGCATTTTCAAACGTAAAAAGGGGAACTCTGAAGAAGTTATCACCCAAAAAATTAATATTTCTTTAATATAATCAAATATCTATTTCCCACAGTATTCATATTTCCCCCATTGACTTATTTTTTTAAAAAATTGTGCAAATCAAGATCCAAATAAGATTCCATATATTGTGGCTGGTTGATATGTCTTATAAGTAATATTTCAGCTATAGCTTCCCTCGTTCTCTTAAATTCCTTATAATTTCTTTGTCATTAGATTTATTTCTTTTTGAGAGTTCAAAGTCTAATTGCAAACAATGAAAATCAGAGGACAAAAGATGGTATAGTGAAGCGAATGCTTCTGTTGTTAAATAGAATCATTAGCACTGTAATTTACAGAAAATAAAGTACAATCAAGTATTACCTTTATGGCATAAAGATCACAGGATGGTACGTGCTCCAGGTACAGGTGGGAGGGCTGACATGTGAAAAACCTGTAGAGAAGTGATTAGGAAAGAAGTATGTTTATTCCTCTCACAAGACAGACAACCTGTTAGGACTTTTTTTGTTTTTTAATATTCCTTTTTTAAGAAGCAAACAGCTAGCATTTATTGAGCGCTAACCATCTGCCAGACTTTGTTCTAAGTGCTTTAAATATATTGCGATTAGCACCACTTTCGTAGGTGAGGAAGCCGAGACACAGGTCGGGCGAGGGGCCTAAGCTCACATCAGAGGCACAAGGCGAAGCGGAGCTGCAAAGCCCGCAGTCCGGCTAAAGCCTACTGTCTCACCCACGACACCAGCACCCTGACCAGAGTCGCTTCTTCAGGGCTTCAGTATTTGAAAATGTCTGTCTCTGAAAAGGATTTTATTGGCCAGCATTAGAGCTTTAGAGACCGATAGTCTTAATGATAAATTGTTATGAATTATTGATAATGCTAATACTGGAACTAATATAGGGCCTCAGAAATATTCCATGCTATAGAAATTGGTTTTCGAAATGGAGTCCTTTTCAAAATACTTTAAGAATAGCAAAGTAGCATCAGCTCTTACTATACGCTAGTGATCACAATCTTAGATTCAGTACTTAGAGGTGTCAAATGCTAAAGGAGCCGACATGTGAAAATTCTCCCTTTCTAGTTCACTCAGTAAAATTGTGAAGCACATAATATCTCCTCAGTACCAGGAAGGGTGCATTTCCTGTTAAAAACTTAAATTGTCATTGAAGCTTTGCCATATTTAGAAAGCCCATTAATTTTATCTCAAAAACAATTACCGAATCTGCCTGAAGGTGGGCCAAAATGTTAGGCCTCTGATGTGTGTTACGGAGTTGCCGTGACTGTCAGTAAAGATTCGGGCTCGTTCTGACAGCATCCTGTTCATGTACCCCCACCCCAGGGTGCTTTTCCAGTTTACCTTCCTCTGTTGTTTATATGACAGGCACCAGCCAGAGTCCCCTGAAGGCACAGCTACATTGGATCAGGGAAAATAACACATTTTATTTATTTGAGGTTAGTACAGTCTTGACACGATTTTTTGAGAGATAATTATCAGTAAATAAAAAATGAGTTTGCTGTATTAACTTTCACACAAGTTAAATGTTTTTAGGGAGTATTTATCTGGTTGAAAGTTTATGATTTCCTCATTCCACAGGGGTGTAGCTGAGAAAAGCAGGGAATAAATTCTCTGCCTATCGTCTGTAATTTTGTTTTATTGCATTCATTTAACAAACACTTATGTAATGCTTACTACGTGCCAGTTAATATTCTAAGCTCTCTAAAAAATATTAACTTACTCATTCCTTCTAACACTCTATGAGGTAGGTACTACTAATATTCCCATTTTTATAGATGGGGAAACTGAGGCACAAAGTGATTAATAACTTGCCCAAGGTCTTACAGCTGATACGTGGTGGAGCTGGTATCTTAACATGGCAGTCTATGCAGGAATCGGTATTCTTAATCACTATTCTACACCCATTCTCATTAACTATGCTTTTATTCTTTCTCAACCACTTTTACTCGCCAGTGTGTACAGTAAGGGGTCCGTGGAGGATTTGTTTTCTTAAGAAACTAGAATGGGAGAGACTTGACCTTGTTAAGAATTGTCAGGAAGGATCCAGTAATGAGAGAGAAGGGAAAACCATTGATGGATCAAGGCCCTTTAGGAGACATCAGGAAACAGAGTTGAGTTTGCTGCTGGGGAGATTAGCTATAAGCTGGAGCAAGGAAGAAGGAGAAGGGAGTGGATGTACATAAACTAACATATAGGTTTGGGAATATGAGTTTGTGTTAAATAAAGAAACCAAACTGCTTAGCATTATGTGCTACTGTGTCTCCTTTAGCTTGCATTTAAAATTGCCTGTTGCATTATATGGTGGTAGAAATAGTCATAATGTTTATTCTTTCCATAGGCTGTGCAGATATGGATGTATATATTAATTCTTTTCTTTCCTGTATTGATATATGTCAATTAATCTACAACAGACTGTAAATTATATGGACCAGTGCAAATGACACAGTTCAGTGGTCGACTGCCTCCCTTATAACTTTCATTGCTTTGTTTACCTATGTATTTTAAGGCTTCGTTAATTAAAGTTGTAAATTTGTCTTGGGACTAATCTATTACTGTATTTCATTCTTATCAGAGAGTACATTTAATAGGACCTGAGTGCCTCAAATTGGTACTCAGTTTAGTACATGGCTGCCCATGCAAGCAAGCTGCTGGCACGGGCTTTTATTTGAGGAAACAGCAAAAAGATAGTACTTCTGGAAAAAGTCTCATCCTAATGATTAAATACAAAAAGTCTCATCCTAGGCCAGGCGCAGTGGCTCATGCCTGTAATCCCAGCACTCTGGGAGGTCGAGGCGGGAGGATCGCTTGAGGTCAGGAGTTCGAGACCAGCCTGAGCAAGAGCGAGACCCCATCTCTACTAAAAAAGATAGAAAAAAAGAAATTAGCCAGGCAACTAAAAATGGAAAAAATTAGCTGGCATAGTTGTAAGCACCTGTAGTCCCAGCTACTTGGGAGCCTGAGACAGGAGGATCACTTGAGCATAGGAATTTGAGGTGCTGTGTGCTAGGCTGACGCCACGGCACTCTAGCCCAGGCAACACAGTGAGACTCTGCCTCAAAAAAAAAAAAAAAAAAAAAAGTTTCATCCTAGTAGTTAAATACAGATGAGGTTTACTTTCTGCTGGTAACTTATTTACATACTTTTTTGATGTTAGGTATTTTTTCTGCCATGATACAGTTAACACTCCAGTTTCTATGAAATGCCTCATTTCCATATAAATTTTATGTTGCCTACAATTACCTTCTATTCAGTGTATCATTCTGTCATTTAAAGAAAAGATAGGTAGCGAATACAATTGGTGAGGCACAGATTTTTTTTTATATGGATTCATACTGAACTCTGACATATATATGAATATCTGTCCAACCTCAAGACACGTACCTTCCTTTCCTGTATCTTGTGCCTCGTTATATACAGCATCTACATGGCCAGACCCTGGAGTCAGATGGCTGGGGTTCAAATTCTGGCTTTGTCATTTAGCAGCTACATCAGCTTTGGCAAGTTACTTCAAGTCTCTTAGGGCTGTTAACTTGTCTGCTAAGCGAGGATAAAAACAGTACTTTCCCCATGGGATTACTTGAGGATTAAATTCTTAGCGTAATGATTGCCACCTGGTAATTGGTCAGTAAATCTTAGTTACAGTGATGATGATTTAAAAAAAAAAAAAAAAGGCCGATATAGGAAATATACTTTAACATAACCAGAAATGATATGTGGTAGTTGCTCTTTAATTCTTAAAGAAATCATATATTCCAAGAGATTGTTGATTTTTTTTTTTTAATTCTAGGTATATGGTAGTATAGTTATATAAGATTTAGAGAGACCTGTTAGTAAACATGTAAAATGGAATCAGAGGTATGATTTGCTTTAAAATACTTCAGCAATGGGGGCAAAAAAAGAGAAAGAGAAAGCAAAAAGGAATAGGTGGAGAAAGTATGACAAATTTAATGGTTGTGGATTCCCTGTGACAGGTTTATAAGCTCTTGGTTTAACTTCTAACATATGGAGTGTACCAGTAATGAATTACCTGCTTAAAATTTATTAATGTTTTCTGCATACAGGTCATAAAACAATGAGGGCAGACATCTTTTTCAATCTCTTTAAAGAACACTCGTTTGGTTTAATCACTGGCCACTCGATGGTCTGAGTTCTGTTCTGCCTAGAACAATATACTTGGGCTTATATGAACTGACAGTTATATTTTTGTTAAAATATTTGACAAAACTTAAGAAGAATGTTTTCCTAATGGTCTAGGACATTCGGTATCATATAACACGCACATTATAATAATATTCCTTTAAAGCATGAGGCTCGACTCACATATAAAGCAAAGTAGGCAGTTTTTAGAAGATTAATAAAGATTCTGTGAGAGAAAATACCTTATATGCTTAAGCAGAATCCTGTGTCCGTATAAGGACCACCTCCCTAGGAACTCTAAATATGTGTAGGTTTATCCTCCCAAGAGTGAGGACATTCCAGTTATAAGAAGGCGTGTTACCTGTGACCATTCGCTTGTTCATTCACTCGTTATGCCAGCGCATAGGAGTGGGCATTGTGTGCCAGCAGGACAAAGCCCAACTGAGAGCCAAAGGTGAATCCTGGGCAAATGGCAGAAGGGATTCAGGACACAAGTGAAGGCCTCTACTTTGAAAAAAGAGGAAGGACATTTCTTTTATTAATGTGGGAGGTGAGGGCAGTAAAGTGGGCATAAAATGCTGAGATGGAATGAAGAGATTTTGGGTTTGTGGCCTTGTTCTTTTGTAAGTAAAGTGGGAAATAAGGTCAGCTGCCATTGGAGAGCAAAAAAGAGAACAGAAGGGAGTTTAGGATTGAAAGTGAGTTATGGGAGGAGGGTAGGCGGACTTTGAGCAAGAGCGTGATTGAGATCCAGCAGCCCCACTACTGGGTGTGTATCCAAAGGAAATGCAATTGGCACATCAAAGAGATACTTGCACGCCCATGTCTACTGCACACTGTTCACGGTAGCCAAGATGTGAAATCAACCTAAGTGTCCATCAGTGGATGAAAGGATAAAGAAAATGTGTTACACACACACGCACACACACTCAATGAAACACTGCTCAGCCTTAAAAAAGGAAATCCTGTCATTTGTGGCAACATGGATTAACCTGGAGGACATTATGCTAAATGACATAAGCCAGGTACTGAAAGATAAATACTGCATGATCTCACATGTGGAGTGCAAAAAAGTTGATCTCATTGAATTAGAGAGTAGAAAAGTGGTCATCAGAGGCTGGGGGAGAGGATTGGGGATGCGGTCAAAGGGTACAAAATTTCAGTTAGACAGGAGGAATACATCCAAGAGATCTATTGTGCAACATGGTGACTGTAGTTAATAACAATGTATGATATACTTGAAAATTGGTAACCGTGGATTGAAATGTTTTCACCACAAAAAAATTAGCATGTGAGATAAAGCAAATGGTAATTAGCTTGATTTAGCCATTCCACAATGTATGCATATTTCAAAACAACAATTTCTACATGATAAATACATATAATTTCCATCTGTCAATTCAAAATAAATAAATGTTAAATAAATACTGGGTGTAAAAAAAAAAGAGTATAATAGGAAGTGAGTGAGTGATGGATAATAGAATTGCTGAGTGCAGGGAGGGGCTTGCCAAAGGGAGACATCTGAAATGGGTAGTGAATCCTGGCTCCCAAGTTAGCGTTTGTGGGGTGGGGATCTCAGGAAATAGGAATCAGATGCAGGTGGTAGGGTTGGAGACTGAAACATCACAGGTGGAAAAGAATGAGAAGATTGGGAATTCGTGTAACGATGAGGAGAATCCAAGAAATTACAACCATAGCTTCCAGCAGCTCTCTTCAGAGACTGATATGATCTAATAGCCTTTTCATTTTTAAAAGGAAATGAAAGAACTGTGCTTCTTTTGAAAAGACTCAGTTACTAGTAAAATTTTTCTACAGCTTGCAGAAGGCAGCTATCAGGGAGAATCGTTATTTGTCCCAGACTAGGAAAAAAATGCCATATTTTTTTTTGTATATATGGTAGTACATAACACAGTTAAAAGCGCAGATAGGATTTTTTAATTCCATGCACTGTGCTAGCATTTCTTGTTTCATATATCATTACAACTTATCAAGTTCAGCATCTATATTTTTACATAAATTAGAAGCATTTATTGTTTTGAATGTTGAAGGATAGTGGGCATAGGTCTGTTTTTATAGTTTTTTATGATAAAGCAAATTCAAAATTGTAACCTCTCCAAAGCAAAACAACCATATAGGGGGAAAGTCTGACAGGCCAGATGTGCAGGGAGCACAACTCTGTTTGAGAATGAAAATAGCTGGAGAAGGCATTCAGAGACCCTCCTTGGATTGTATTAATAGCAGTATCAACTATTCCATACAGCCCAGAGCATTTCCTGCTGTGTCTAGACATGCTGGCACAGATTTCTCTGTGGGTGTCTGCCTGTCAGTGACCCGTGGCGACCTTCCCGTGGGCCTCCTGCTGAAAGGCACTCCTGCCTTCTACCCTCCCTTGTCTCCATCATTTGATTGTTCCAGCAGGTGCGTGAAAATTGGGATTGTTGTCACTGTGGAGTTAATCAGATCTGCGGTTTACTCCCCTTTTGGTCACACTTCTGCGTCCCATAAAAAACCAAATAATTGCTTTAGAGATGTGATGATGTCCTTAATGGGAGAGATTTGAAATAAGAAATCAGCCAAGAGGACGATCTAAATTAAAACAAAACAAGCAAAGAAATGCTTTATTCATACTTAGAACAATGAGGGTAGGACTGACCCATGCAATTCCAAATATTAATATTTTTGAAATTGTAAATTGCTACATTATTATAATAATAAGTGGCTAGAAATTCAAAGTTGCAGACAACCAAAAACTCTTAGAGTTAATGAACTCAGAATTGACTCTTTTCCTTTAGCTCTAAGTGCCTGTTTAGGCTACTTCTCTCTTTTTACTTAAATAGTACAGGATTTTAGAAGGTGACCAGAAGGCCCTTTGAGTCCCATTCCTGGTTTTAAAAGATGGCCAGTTTGATGTTCTTTTTCACTAGAATTCTGGTCATCTCTGTCTTTCTTCCTCTACCCTGTGTCAGCTGCCTGTAGGGAATTCAGAATAATTTAGTTTTCTTAAGTTCCCTACAGAATAAGCTAAGGTCACACATAGCAACCCACCCCGAAAGGACTTCTTTGGTATTCAACACCATTTATGTTGTAAGATGATTCAACGTTGACAAAGGAATTATTAATGATATGGCCTTTGTTAGTTCCTTTTCCAAAGATAGACTTTACCCTCTCATCATCTTTGTGTTCCCAGCGCTTTGCAGAGCGCTTGACACAGGGTGGGGATTGATGTAGTTAAAGGAAGCTTACAAGTCTTCCATTGTTGTTGAGGGAAAGCGTTAAGAGATCATGCCATTATTGTCTTAATCTTTGCTCTCATCCTTCTACTCCAGTGGGGATGTGCTTATTAGTAAGAGAGAGAACTCAAAGTGTTGAGTGCATCAGAAATGTTTCAGGTTACACTGTGTGAGTCAGAACTGTGCTCTCAGACCTGTCTCTAGGGAAGCATCATTTGCAAACACTGTCATGCTAAAAGTACATAAAAATGGTCAGATAAATGTATAACATCTTCCCCTAAGTATTTCCATTTAGAGATTTGGGACTACAAGTTAAAGAGACTGCATCTTCTTTTTATTTCAATTAAGCATCATAAATTTTACACTATTCCTATGGAATTGCCAATGTTCGTTGTTTATTCATTCAGCAAACAATTGTTGCTGACACTCATCTGGGCATTTTTGGGGACACATCAGTGAATAAATGGGGCAAAACACCTGCCTTCATGGAACTTATATTCTGCTGATGTTCAAAATATTAATAAACTTTAAGTTGAAACCATTTTTAAGGTCAGAGTTTCTATACCATCCCTTCGTATGGTATCCAATATTGCAGTTTTAATTTCACAGAAGTACTTACGGTGTCTAAAGCCTTTCCAGGGCCTAAGGATCCTTTTAAACTATAGACTGCAGCAGAAAATAAAAATACCTAGTCTCGTGCACATTAACATTTGCCTATCAGTTCAGAGGCTTTGTAGCTCCCTGGTTAAAAAAGCACTCATGATTTAAAAAGTATAATTGAATGTGTCATCTAATTAATAAGCAGTATTTAATGATGATTTAGATAGTTTTCACTTTTTAAAGTTGTAATGAATACAAAGAATCTATCAGTAAAATGTTGAAAGGGAAATTTGATTTTGACTTAATTTCATTTTTTAAGAAAGAACATCTTCATGAGGTAATAAATGCATGAAAGATTTATTATACTTATTATTTTTGCAGAGCTTGAATTACATGAATTTTTATTATTCTGTTTTCATGTAAGTCTTCTTTGCCTTTTCAAGAAACTGCATGCCTCAACCCAGAGTACTTATAAAGAGCTCAGGTTCACTTTACTGTCAACATTCGTTATTACACATACTTTCTTAACAAAGAGGCATTGTTAGAAAGGTCAAAATAATTACTTTATATAGATCAGAGTGATTCTTTTCTCATGAAATGTCAAAGTTACAGTGTTTACAATGATCAAATTATGTGAATTCCCAGAAGAGTAAGCATAAGACATTCTGCCTATATATAAGCCTCGACACTCAAATATTTGTAAAGTGAATCTGGGCTTGGACATTAATATTAAAAACAGAAAATGCAACGTCTGTCTCCTCTGTAGTTAAACTCCTTTGGAAACAATGGTGTCAGGGATCTTCCTCTTTCCATTTCCCTTTAATCAAGAGAGCTCATGACCCTAGTGTTGCTTTGGGTTTAAAATTAGAAAGCACATAAATAGTCTTATCTAGGAAGACTTGTTTAAGGAGTTGCTTTCATTTATTGCCAAGGAAAATTTCTGTTATCGTGTCGGTCTGTGTGGTTGGGAGAAAAAGGGGAAAAAGTCTTTGACCCTAAGATCCCAGGCATACGTTGCCTGTTTTCTGGTATATATGACTGGTGTAAAAGACAGCAATTCTGACTAGTTAGGACGTGGGCTTTGAGGTCAAAACAGTGGTCCTTTAACATGGCTGGGCTTTTAAACATGCAGGAAGCTTCTAGATCCATTGTGACCTAGTAAGTCAGGATCTCCAGGGTGGAGCCTGGGCTTTATACAACTCCCCAGGAGAAGGCTGCACACAGACAGGTTAGGAGCCACTGGCTGAGAGGGCCGGGGGTACCTTGTCTTTACCACTGATCATTCCCTTCACATGTGGCGTGGCTTCATCCTTCATCCCTGCCATGGCAGGCACCAGCGCCTTTGGTCCAGCGGCCGCTCCAGGGCTGCCAGCACACCTTCCACCTACTTCCCGAAGACTGTTGCCTGGACTGAGTTGACACCAGCAGCAATTTATAGTGCTGCTGGAGCTTTTCCATTTTGAGCTGTCCTTTGCTACTCATTCCAGGAAAAGCACACGGTAACAGCTCTCTTCATAGTGTTGGGGAAGAAAAATAATTTTTCTTCAACCTTTATGAATTCTTAATTGGAATGGACCCCTATAACAAAAGACAAATTAAAGAGAGAAAAATAAAACAGGAGTTTATCAACATGTATGTTTCATATATACATGGTTTATACTTAGGAAATAAGTAATTCCCAAAGAGGTGGCTTTAAATTCCAGCGTAGATAGCATCTTCAAGAAAGAACAGTAAATTTTTTGTGAAGTGACAAGACAAAGGAAAAGGACTTCGAGTCTCCAGGGCAGCAACTTGTGGGAAGGCAAATAAGTGGCAGACAAAGGCTGGTTGGTAAAGGCTGTTAATGTAGATACCTCTGGTGCCATCTCCAGGCCCATAAGGGTTTAAAGTTGTCTTCAGTGGTTAACTTTTGTTCTCCCTGGTAAAAGAGGGAGCAGGATACTTTTCATCTTTGTAAATCGATGTCTTGCATTTAGGCAGTTAAGGGAGGGCAGAGAGATTTCCTACATCTACTTTTTAATTGCCTTTAGCTCAGCAGTCCTTATGCCAAAGAGGCATATTTTGTGGTGGCATATTCTGGTCCCCCATAACAGACTGTTGGAAGCATCTTGCACTGTTAGTCAATCAGAAAACATTTTGAGAAAATGCAGGAGAAGCAGTGAAACAGAAGCAATTCAGATGACCTGACCTTTGTGCTCCATCGCCTTTTAGGCAGAGGCTCTGGAGTGAGCACTGTTGAACCATCCCCTTCCCGCTTCTCATTGTTCCCTCGTCTGTCTCCCTGCTCCCACTGTTTCCCCTGGGGCTTCTGGTGTGTCTCCCTTTATACTTACTCACAGTAGCAGGGCTGTTAATTGTCGTCCTCACACACAGCATGGCTAAATTTAAAACAAGTGGCTTTGCTTTTTCACTTGGAATTTTGTTTTGTTTGTAAAATTGATTCGTAGGGTGTATTAATCCATTTCCCTTGCTATAAAGAAAATGCCTGAGGCTGGGTAATTTACAAAGAAAAGAGGTCTATTTGGCCCACAGCTCTATAGGCTGCACAAGAAACATGGTGCCAGCATCTGTTTCTGGCGAGGGCTTCAGGGAGCTTCCAGTCAAGGCAGAAGGTGGAGGGGGAGCAGACGTGGCCAGAGAAGGAGCAAGAGAGGGAGGAGGTGGCACCAGGCTCCTTTAAACAACCAGCTCTCACGTCAACTATTAATAATAAAACAAGAACCTACTCATCACTGCAGGGAGGGCACCAAGCCATTCATGAGGGATCCACCCCCATGAGCCAAACACCTCCCACCAGGCCCCGCATTCAAAACTGGGAGTCAAATTTCAGCATGAGATTTGGAGGGACCAAACATCCAGACCATATCGTATGGGTATTAAAGAACATGACAGATATGTTGTTTTTCCTACTAGTTTACCAGAACATGACCATCTAAATGTTTTCTCTCGTTACTGTTACGTTGGGAGACCATAAATCTATTTCAATGATATTTAACTGTTAAAAATGATTTTTAGAAGTATATTTTGTAATTTACCATAGATTGATCAGCTTCCTAATCTTTCATGTAACATGTTTCAACCCAAAATATTACTGAGTCATATGTTTTTGGATGAAGTACACGTTGTGTAACTTTATATGTATTGAATCACTGTCTGGTGACTCAATACTCATAATGTGAGGTGAGCCAAAAAGTGATAAACAGGAATCCATACAGAGAAACATAAAAATCTCTATATGAGATATAAAATATAAAGATCTTTGCAATATAATAATATGTTTCATATAAAATATCAAAATCTTTGACATTGGCCTTTCTAGTAGAAGCGTGGCCTGTTCCGAGTGGCTTAGGACGATGGACAGAGCCCATGAGCATCCTGTTGAGAAAAAGAGAAGCCATCAGGATCTTCAAATCCCCACTGTGCCTCCCGTATTATTAATACTTACGTCACCAGTGAGGACATTTCCTCCAGACCATGCTGTTGAAACACGCCCTTCATTATTAGCAGTCTTTTTGAGTACATTAGAATGTCATAGTTTGGATGAGCAGGTGGTCATAGGTAGAAACTCCCTCAACACTGGTATGTTATGGCTTTATTTTTTACTTTTGGCTTCATGCAGGTTTTTTGTTTTTTATTTATTGTTTTTTTTAGAGATGGGGTCTTGTTATGTTGCCCAGGCTAGACTTGAACTTTTGAGCTCAAATGATCCTTCTGCCTCAGCCTCCCAAGTAGCTGGGAATACAGGCCACTATATCTAGACATTTTTAAATTATTTTTTAAATTTTATTGAGAATATTCACACTAAGAAAAACCCTTGGTTCATGTGACATAGTCTTGCTCTTCTTAGTCCATTTCTGAGGTGCTCTGTTCTTTCAAAGACAGGGTAGCCTTGTGGTTAAGAGCCATGACTCTCAAGTTGAACTCTGGATTTTAAAATCCTGGCTCCATCCTTGACTAGCCATGCAACTTTGGCCAACTTACCTGATATCTCCAAGTCCCAGCTTTCTCATGTGTCAGGTGAGGATGACAGTGGTCTTTACCTCACAGGGTGGTTGTAAGAATTAAGTGAGAAGATAGACAAAAAGCATAAGTCGTAGGGTCTCGCACAGGTTGTATATTTGCCTCTATTATTTTTCCCCAAGGGCCATGCTAGGGATGCTTATTTACGTTCTTATTTATTATCTTGATTTCCTCAAATCCTTGTTGGAGGAAGGTAGGTTATAAATAATACATAATTGTGATTTGTTATTTTTTATTTCCAAAAAATTAGTCATTGTTGATTTATGGTATCATGATTTATAGTGACTCACACACAGAATGCAGGTGGACACTAAATTTCTCCTGCAGTGAAATTTCCTTTAGCAGAATGTGGAAGTCAAATGATTTTTCTCTGCTGGTAATAATATCAACTCTCATATCTCAGTATTCATTCTTGAAGAAGAGGAAGGCAGTAACCTCACTGGAAAACATGTTAGTTCACTATAGATTTTTTATTATATGTTGAATGTAATAAAGACATAAAATGTGCATGGCGACAGCATTAGATGTCATGACCTGGAATCTGGAGGTGCCATGAAGTTAATTAGGTGAATGTCGTGTCTGGTGGTGAGGCGCCGTTGATGGAAGTATCTCTTTGGAGACTCATACAGTTCCCTACCATAAAGTAAAGGACATCATGGAGGAGCAAGGGAAGCTGGGAGAGAATTAAACCTTTCTAGTTCTTTGGATGTTGCTATATTTTGTCCTAAAAGATTGTATTTGTTTAGTCTTCCAAAACATCAGGGAATACCAAATATTGACTAGAAGCTGAAGATGTAAAGGTTAATAGTCATGGGCCTGTATTCTAGTTGCCTACAGTGTGATAGGAAAGAAACACACAAACCTCTTATGATTAGGAAAAAAGTGTAAATGATGTAATGGAGGTATGCACATCTTGTAATAGGAAAATATTTAAGTTTACAAAAACTAGTTTTGCCATCTGATTAGAGTTGCAGTAGAACAGACTAAGGACTAGGCATGGTGGCTCACATCTGTAATCCCAGCACTCTGGGAGGCCAAGGTAGGAGGATCACTAGAGGCCAGGGGCTCAAGACCAGCCTGGCAACATAGTGAGACCCCCTCTCTATAAAAAAATTTTAAAAATTAGCCAGGTGTGGTGGCATGTTCCTGTAGTCCCAGCTACTCCAAGGGGCTGAGCTAGGAGGATTGCTTGAGCCCAGGAGTTCAAGTTTACACCGAGCTATGATCATGCCACTTCACTTCAGCGACTTCACTTCAGCCCGGGCGACAGAGCAAGACCCTGTCTCTAAAAAAAAAGAAAAAAAAAAAAAGATAAAATAATTAAAATTTTTAAAATAAAAAAAATGGACTTAGAACAGAATGTCAAAAATGCATTTCTATGTGGTTACAAAAGTTCACATGAGATAGTTTTGAGAATTTTAGACAGTACCAGAATCAAGTATCATTAACTTGTTCAGTTTTTCTCCTGGCCTGGAAGGCATACATTCTGGTATCCTCCAAACTTGTTAGAGTGTGGGTGGGTAATAATTAATAATTATTAATATAATCCAAAGAGTCCGAAATGCGTTGTTCTAGGTCTTTTTGTTTTTTTTTTTTTGCCCAAAACCATTTGCTGATTAAGTAGTTGTTGTAATACCAAAGCTGAAGAGAAATTGGTTGAGTTTGTATAACAACAGCATGTCACTAAATGAATAAAAAGGGTTCCAAAAAATTGGCCGCAGAGGTTTTCCTTTTTTTCCCTCTGTTTTTCCTTTTAAAAGAATTCTGTTAAAAAAAAAAAAATTACGCATGACTTGTTTCTCCATAGTACCCTTCTTCAGTCTATTTTTATCTCCCCCTTAAGGAATGCTTAAGCTGAGAGATTTGTCATTGGCTTCCTGCATATTGATACTCTTTCTGAAATGGGATATGATATAGTATAATACTTGCATAATCAGAATTCTGTCTAGACTAGTGAAATTAAAATAGTGACAGAGCAAAAGGGATCTTTCTGAAATAGAATACTTTAGGAACCATGGTTTTACCAGAATATTGATGAAACATGCAGATATGGAATAGTATTTTATAATAGTAGTAAAGTTAAGGTTTTAATATTGAAAATGCCCCATCAACTTTTATATATTAATCTTGTTGGTATTTGTCATTTTAGATTGACCTGCCAAAAGATAATGTGATGTTTGCTTCAAATGTTTCAATAGAGATAATGAGGAGCTTCAAACATATGTGTATCTCAAAAAATATAAACTAGAGAGAGCATACTCTTCATGATACAGGAGAGGGGAAAATGCTCACATTGCTTGTGCTTTGTGCTAAAATATAATCAATAATTATTATATGTTAGTAGGTGACTAATTACTAATAAGCAAACCAAATACCCACTCTTAAACCGGAGCAGTTTTGACTAAGTAAAACCAAGTTCTTACATCTTTTCGGAGTGTTGAATTTCTTTATAAGATAATTTATTTCTTAAGTTGTTTTCATTCTCAACCATGTTTCATTGAAAAAACTACAGCAGAACAATTTCAAACCAAGGACCGCTCTGAAACCTGCTAAATCAAGATTCCCACTTCTCTCCTTCCCGTTAGCACAGGAAGGGTGTGGAGAACATTACCTGGAACTCTTGGGACCAGGCTCGACTATGCTATGTGGGTGACCCAGGCAGGTGATGACTTCTCCTTTATTTCAATGTTCTGGAAATAGTTGCTTTGTATTTCTACAGAGCAGGGCAGGGGTAAACCTTATAACCAGGGTTTTGAATTAATACATTGGATAGAATCACTACTCAGCCCCACACTAGCTCTGTGACCTTGGGCAAAATTATTTACCATTTCTCTGTTTTCCCATCTATCAGATGTGTGTCATAGCAGCACCTACTTCCTAAGGGCATGGTAAGGATAAAATGAATTGATTCAGGTAAAGTCTTTTACAGAGCACCTATCAAATGATGAATTCTCAAAACAAGTATTACCTAATAATATTATTTATAGTGTAATTCCTTTATCCCAAGATAAAATTTTACACTTTTCCTTTTTTTTCATATCATAAATTTGAAATAATAGTAAATTTTCTTTCACTGTGATGAGAGCTTACAGACCTTTTCCTTGAATTCTAGTACACGACGGTTGAATAAGATTAATTTATCTCTGCATCTTCAGTTGTAGCTGTCATCCCCAGCCCCTGATTCAGAATAGTATCACGTGGGAACTTCAGCTTCAGCTGAGGATCCTTGCAGCAATTTATATTCTCTTCATTCATGCCTTACCAGCCATCTGCTCTGTGGAAAAAAGCATAGGTAATAAGAGTAGAAATGGCCCCATAAAAATGTGTATTGGTTGCTTTTTCTCACATGAGGGATCAGAAAAGGGCATAATATAAGAAAAAGATGAGGTAAGCCAGGAAGTCGAATCTGTTAAACGTATCTATCTAGATTTAGATCACAAAAGAGAATAAAAGTATTCCAAAACAGCCATCAATTCAAATCCATATGCTTCCTTAGAGATCTGTTTATGGTTCTTATTTCTCCCCTTGTATGTATTTGGATGGCAGAGCCATTATTTAAGGCAAGGATCTAGTGATGAATCACATAGAGAATTGGTAGGTTCTGAGCGTTTTACTAACGTCTATTTTCCTGCTTGGTCCCTGGGCTGAAGCTATACTGACCAAGGCCATATCATGTGATGATTTCACATTCTGTAGATGGTGGTTGTATGTTCTCAGCCTGAGGCAGACAGACAGTTGATTCTATCATGGGCACTAGGATATTGAAATTCAGTTAGGATTTGAAGCTCATGGTAGCTCGTAGATTAATTTTTCTTGGGTCAGTATTCATTTTATGAATGAGTAGTGTCACACATTACCTTGGATCTAAATAGTGTCCACAAGTATGTATTGCCTTGAATTAGCGGCTGAGCAACAGCATCATTTGTGTCTGCATTAAATCTGGGTGGCACTGTATTTTCAAATGCAAGTTTGGTGGGGAGTTAGAGATCTTCTGTTCCTTTGGAGACCAAAGAAAATTCAAGTTTCATTTCTTGGAACCTCTATTTGTGTTTTGGATTATAGACTTGTAAGAATATAAAATATGAGCTTTCTAATGGATAACACTCAGAATAATGTCCTTAATGTTAATTAAATAATGTGACATAAACCATGAAAAAAAAATCTACTTAGATACAAATACAGGAAGCATGTTAGGTCGTATTTTCTCATTTAGTACATTTGTTTCTACTTTTTTGTATTAATAACAGTGATATTACTGATATGGAAACCTATCCTTTCAAAAGTTAATTTTTGTTTGCATATACATTTGTTTTCTGATTTTACAGTTGCTGCTTTGCCGGTTTTATCAGAAGTGAAGCAAATGTTTGTTGTCATCGGAGCTCTCCTAATTAATATGTGCAATTTTGCTGTTAAATGAATGACCTAATAAATGTTGAACTTACCTATTAGGATGAAGAGTAGTAAGAAAAGTGATAAATCTCTAAATATTAAATAATTTTCAAATTGATAAACTTTTTTTCTCTTGTAGCGAGAGATTTTTCTTGAGGCTGAATAGAAACGGGCTTCCTAAAGCCCCAGATAAACCAGAACGTCATTGTTCTCTCTTCGTGGTGAGTAGATCTTGTTTTCTCTGTGTGGCAGATTCATCTCATTATGGTTTATGTTATTTAGGAGCAATAGATTATTGTGAGAGAATATGGTGAATTTACTTAAACTTCATATAAATAACACAAAATTACATTAGTGCCCAGAATTCTGAATACCACCATCCATGGTTACTTTAATTCCTTTGGACCAGTGGTCCCCAGCCTTTTTGATACCAGGGACCAGTTTCATGGTAGACAACTCTTCCTCAGATGGTGGCGGGGAGGAGGAGCTCGGGAGATGATATGAGCGACTGATAGCAGAGAAGCCCCCACCACTCACCTCTTGCTGCTCCCCTCCCCGCCTTCCTCAGTTTAATGGAAGACAGTTTTTCCACAGATGGGGCAGGGGGTGGGGGTGGGAGTGGCATGGAGCTCTGCAACCCGGTCCCTGACAGGCCACGGACTGGTCCCGGGGACTTGGGGGCCACAGCTTTAGAGTATTATTAATCCTGATATACTATTACCAAAGTACTACAAAGTAGTGATAGGGTTTAGTGTGTGATATATGCTTAATAAATGTTTAAAGAATGGGTGAGTAAGAAATTGAATCAACAATTTTTTTTTTTTAAGTATTTCTTGGTGTAAATAGACCTAAAGTTGATTTTAGTGGTATTTTTACAACAGTATTTGAATCATTGGCTTCTGCTGCAAACATTTCATTAAGAATGTCTATATTCATCTCCATCTTTCTTCTTTTATTTGTGAAAATAATGTTCTATGTCTTTTAAGTGCTGCTTATGAATTCTAAAATAACCAGACTTTGTTTTTTGGCAGGATTTGGGTAGCAGCGAGCTGAGAAAGGACATCTATATCATTGTGCACATTATCCGAATCGGTAGGTACAGCACTTGTCAGCGTGATAGGGCAAGAAACAGGGAGAAGAAATGCCAAGAGGTCTCTGTGTGGTTTTGGTTTACTTGCTGTTTGGATCAGAAAGAAATCAAAACCAGATTTAAATCCAAGAATCACAGAAGTTGCGAATTGTTCCCTGCCTTCCCCAACTTCACATATGACCTCCTCACCCACCATAAATAGATTTGTCTCTTGTGATATAAGTCATTGATAAGTTTGTTGTGCTTCATTTTGTTCTATTGGTCTTCCTAAACATACTCGATTCAAAAATTTTGTGTTTGTCTTTTAAAATTCTAACTTCTGTTAGCATAAAGTAAACTTCCAGGAGCTGATTTTTCTACCAATTGGCTTTGTCCGAAGTGCATAATGCTGTAGACCATTATTATAGAAGGTGCTTCGAGGAAAGGGTTGTGAACCACTGAATACTGTGTATTTTTTTAAGCTTGTATAATGTTATCAGCTTATTAAAGGGTCTGACATGTCCTACAGGGAAAATAAATATGCCTCTCTAACTTCGTTGACCTCAGTTTTCCCCAAATTCGATACAACCATGAAAACATTTATATAATGTAGCATTTATTAACATCTTGCAGAAAACATTTTAATGTTCTATGAGATGAACTTGCTCAATGGAGCCAGAGTATGTTCCCTCATTTTTACACATAAAATGCCTCTAAAAGCAGGCATTTTATGGCACGGGAAATAGGTAAAATGAGGAATGATGTAGCCTGTACAATTTTTCCATTACGACTAACCAGTTCATGTTAGGAATTTGTTCCCACTTCTTCACTACCAACACTACATCACTTGCATGGGAATAATTCTGAGGAGAAAAATATTTCACTATGCAAGCCTGCAAAGACATCTTTTTTTATATAGGCTTTTATTTTATGGACATGATAACTACATCGTGCATTGAGAGAGACTGTAAAATATGCTTTCATTCCAACATAGATTTTCTATGTATTTTTTCCTCGTAAAAATCTGTTCTGAAGACCCAATTTCATTTTATGCTACTTTTATATTTGAGGGACAGTAGAAATTTAAAAAATAAACGATGTTTGGTTTTGTTTTAATTTTTCTTTTTATAAATGAGTATGTGAGAAAAACATTTGGAACCCTTTAAAACGTTGGAAAAGTTGGAACCCGTGCTGCTGTTCCCTTATGAGATAAAGCCGCTATCCATTCTCAGGATGGCAGGGGTGCAGTTTGTAATGTAATTCTCTATGTGTTTGTATTTTTAATTCAAATTTGTAATATCAATTGTTAAAGTAAAATGTGGCTTTAGATATCTTCATGTAAACATTGCCAAAATTTTAATATAATCTGCTGTAGCATGGAGAGAAAAACTAAACCACTTTTGCTTTCAGAACTTTCTCAGAGATATCTATGGGTTTGGGGTGGTAGGAAAACATTCAGCAGAGTGAGTAGGGGCCCGTCTGGCCCATGGCGTTCACTCATAGCATTACTGCCAGGGAAGCCACCTCAATAGTATTACCCGTCACAGAGTGGCCATTCAGATATATAGTGTTTGATTCATGATTATATTTTTATTAAGGCTTTTGTAGTCATTAAGTCATCAGAATGAATGTTGAATCAGAAATTATCTCCCCATTCTTATCCCCGGTTTTGGTCAATCAATACCTCTCTGGAATTATTGCAACAAATACTTGTAAAAAAAATTTGCTGGTTCAACATTTTGAGATTGAGGAGAAATGAGATTAAGGTAAGACACTCTAAGAAAGGTTAAGACAGTCTCCCAGCTCCACAGCTGCAGTGAAATCAGAGTGGAAGATGGTTGTCTGTTAGAGACAGATACTTCTCCTACTTTTTATAGCCTGTCCCTTGTACCTGTTTTAATAGGAAAAGGGCACACTGACCTTCGCTGGCTACAGAAAGCAAGAACAATAATAGCACCTCGCTTCTGGGAATTTAAGCCCAGATCTTTGGAAAGATGAGGAGGAAAAAAAGAGATATTAATAGTTTTATATCTTCCTTCCTAACCCAATTATTAAGTTCTTTCAACTTTTGTGCCTCCCTTTTGTCTTTTGGATGGTTGCTCAGTATTTTGACCTTTTCACATTCCTCCGACCTTCCTTCCTGCTGGGAGAACGTTCCTAGAAATCTGACCAGACAAACAGTGAATTCTTGCTAATCCTAGAGTTGGGAACACCAGGGCTGGCATCATATTGTCTTTTCAGTATTGTAATTAGACCAAAGCCATGGTACCCACACAGCCAGGAAAGAAAACTTAAACTTGCATGTTTGAGGACATGAGTAGTGTGGAGGTTTGGGAGTTCAGCTTCCCAGCCGTCAGAGAGAGGGGAACAGAGTCCTCTCTGGAGAGTCTGCTCGAGTGGTTGAGAAAAAAATCTTCTCCCATCGCCCTTATTTTGCCAATCCCTCCTTCACAATTTTTTTTAGTGCAGTTCTAACTGAAGGGGATGTTTAAAAAGAAAAAAAAAGGACTGATATATGTGCCATGCTTTTGTATAAATTGTAGAAACTTAGAGCTAGCAAAGTCCTTAGGACTTTGCCCTAAGTTTCTTTTCTTTACTAATGAACTTCTTTTCCCATGTTAAATAACTTTGAAGTGTTCCACCCAGAAATCTTCTAATCACTTTGTCTTTGTGGTCTTGCATTTACAAGGAAATGATTAAGAGGGAAAAATTATATTTTAAAATCATGATATTGATAAGGACTGAAGTATGTATTTCATTCTAATGCATTCTATAATACTATTCAAAATAGAGATAAACTGAGCCTTTTGTTTCCATTTAACAAGTGACCAAGGTTTTAAATTTGTTTAAATCAATTCTGTAAGTAAAAAGAGGATTGATTGTTAATTAAATTCTAATATGACAATAAAGTATTCACTTTACAGGCAGAATATATATTAAAATTATGTAGATTGAAATTTAGCCACATATGTAGCTCAGGTCATGAAAACCTGATATTTTGAATTTTTACCATTTTGTACATCTAAAAGCAACTGACTTATTTTGGCCATTTTAAAAAAGTGTTGATTCTGACTGATAAGAGGCTTTCAGGCTGTTATTTGTAAGCATTTTCCTGAAAGTGACATATTGCAGAGGTAGTTTTCCTTTATTACTGAGGAGTAAAAGCCAAATTGGACATTGCTATCCTTTTTTTTTCTATTTAACCTGAATTTGGTAACTGCTGGAGACATCTTGATGTGTCATAGGAGAATTTTGCTCAGATGGAAACAGTTTATCAATTTCTTGATAAGCATCTGGAGACAAATTCGCAGATTTTTTCATTATTGTTCCCCACATTAACTTGTTGTATTTCAACTTTGGTGTACTTCTTGCTTTTTGTCTTCAAAATAATCCATTGATAATTAAATACCAATAATAAATTAATAATAAATTTAATAATAAATTAAAACAGTATATTAATATCATATTTTAAAATATGTGACAATTTAAACAAGTTAAAACTTGATAATAGTCAAAACCATCCCAGGCAATTTCAGTGAACGACCAAGTTATAAACAGCCTGAGCGCTAAGGCAGGAGCACGCTCCTTGGATCAGCTGTGCGTGCTTGCTATACTTCAGACAATCTCAAACCACTTCCTTTCAAAGGTGAACATTTTTAAATGGTTTTTTGGACATGGAATTTTTTTTAAACAGAGAAAATGAAATAGGCGCCATTACTGCTTCCTGGGATGCCTAGGAGAACTTTCCAGGGGCAGGGAGATGGTTCCTAAACGTGGAATCAGTCCCAATCTTTGTGTTCTACAGATGGCAACTGATGTCCAGAGTTTAAGTTGCTTACCCAACGTCATACAGTTAGGGGGTTGGAGAGAAGAGTCCAGTACTAAAGCAACATCTTCTGCTACCTCCCAACCTGTGTCATTTTCATCATCCAATTATGTTTCATATGGCCTGTCTTGTAGCTGTCTGTGTCTCTATTTAAGAAGCATCTAATCAAATGGCTCCATGGGTCGTGTTTGCTCTTTACCTGTGCAGGTCGAATGGGAGCAGGAGAAAAAAAGAACGCCTGCAGCGTTCAGTACCGGCGACCCTTTGGCTGTGCGGTCCTTAGCATCGCTGACCTGCTAGCCGGAGAGACAAAGGACGACCTCATCTTGAAAGTGTACATGTAAGAAATGTGCCTATGGCAGGGGCTGGGGCGGGCACAGGGATGCATGTGGGTCCTACTTGAGTGAATGCTACTCTCCATGGGTAACAGAAGAGCAGTGGATGGGTTAGGCTTATGAGCCATTCCTCACAACCCCAGTAATCTGCAAACTTGCTGTGGGTGAGCCCACACGTCATGATTTGCCAGTCAGAGGAATTACGAAATTGAGAACCAATCAATACAGACAGCTTAGCAATTAGGTAGACTGGTATGGAGAGTGCCTCCTTTGAATTCATAAACCGAGCATGTTTTACCTTCAGAAAGTTAATTTGTTCTTAGAAAGTGAAAATACTTTTTAATATAAATTAATTAGAATTGGGAAAGGGGAAGCTCAGATGATTTCCCTCCAGCTCTTTGTGTAAGTTTGCTGGGCCTGCCATAACAAAGTACTGCAAACCGTGTGGCTTAAACCACAGGAATGTATTGCTTCACAGTTCCGGAGGCTAGAAGTTCAAGATCAAGGTGTCAGCAGGGTTGGCCCTTGTGAGGATCGTGCAGATTAATCTGCTCCATGCCTGTCTCCTAGCTCCTGGTGGCTTCCTGGCAGTCTCGAGTGTTCCATGGCTCATAGATACATCACTCTGATCTCTGCCTTCATCCTCACATGGCATTCTGTCTGTGCTCTTGGCTGTCTCTTGGCCCAAATCCACCCCCCCCCCTTTTTGGATACAATCATATTAGGTCGGGACTCACCCTAGTACCTCACTGTAAATTGAATACCTCTTTAAAGACCTTCGTTTCAAATAAAGTCACATTCTCAGGGTACTGGGTGTTAGAACGTCAACATTACCTTTGTTGGGGGACAGAGTTTAATCCAAATACTGTACTAAGAAAGTCACTCGATATATTCCAAATCCTAAGTGAAATGATTTTTAAAATGTACATGGGTTTGTGTCACCCCACCGTCACTACCTTCCTGTAGGTCTGTCATTGAGAGCTGACACACGGCAACAACCTCAGAGCACTGAGTTTCCATGTTCCCAGTTTGAGGACCAGGCTGCTGGCCACCTCCATGGATGAGCTTGCTTTATTCCATTCCAGAGGCTGTGCTGATGTAGCCAACATATGCCAGTAGTTTTTTCATAGGTCGCAGTAACACAACTGGCCTACTCCCTATGGGACATACACTCAAATTGCTTTTTGACCACTGCTGCAGGGTTTCATGGATTTATCTACTCTCCACCCAGTGGAACCTATGCAACACATTTAGTAATTAGTTGACAAAGATTGATCTTTGCTCTGTGGTTTAGGACCCTTTATCCCTTTTAAGAGGGATGAAGCCTGTGTCCTTGATTTTAAACTTGAAAAGTTCCGGTGAAACTAATGGTAGTAGAACTTGTTACTCCTTTTATCCCATGGCAACCCTCGATTTCAATGGTTGGGCTTAAATCCATGAGGATCTTCTTTCCACACTCCCCTGCTAGTCATAAAACATAATTTATTGGAAGCACTGGTGATTGATAATAGCCACCCTTTAATGTGTGCTTACTGTGTCTAAGGAATTGTGTTAAGCACTTTGTGTCATGTCACTTTATCTTTAGAACAAAACCATGAAGCAGATGCTCTTAGCTCAGTTTTATGCACAAGTGAACTGAGAGTTAAAAAACTAGCCAAAGTCACCTAGCTAATAAGAAAGGGAACCAGATTTGAAGTCCAGACTCCAGAACCTGAGCTCTGAGGTTGTATCTTCCTGCATGTATTTTCACAACACTGCCTAGTGATGTGATGCTGCCGCTGTTCTGTGGCACTGCTTTAAGAAAACTACAATTCTTCACAGCCTCGTCATTTCTTAGAGTAGTCTTTCCAGTTCCAGGTGAGGGTAGCAAGTGCTGGATTTATCCCGCCACTGGGAACACGGGAGGACCGACAGTCACACGCATCACCCTGGATTATACTGTCAGCTGAACAAGACCCAGTTCCAGCTCTGCTGATGGGAGACACTCATGCTTATAAAAATAAATTGTTCTGCTCTTTGTGGGGTTTTTATTATTTGTTTTTTCTTAGCTATCAAATAAGGTTTTGGGTAATTCTTGTTGGAAGAGAAATCTCTTAAAAATGCCAGTTCAGCAAATTGGATTGGTTAGTGTTTCAAAAGGAACGCTAAGCAATCAAAACAGTCACTGTGGATTTAGGAAAACATTTTAAGAAAGTGCCTGTTAGAAACAATTTAGAAGAAATTTCTTTTTGTTAAGGTGCCTGAATCCCTAGCCCATCTGGGACTCAAATAAGAATAGTAACAAATAACATGTGTGAGCCTGGAAGATATTTCAGTCACATACTTGAGGAGGTTTTGGGTTTTTTGTTTTGTTTTGTTTTATTGTTTTTTGTTTGTTTGTTTTGGTTTTTTGAGGTTTGTAGGCTAAAAGCGTGAATTCTGGAGTCACTTAACTATCTAATAGGAAGCAAGCCATCTTTCTTCCTTCCCCACTGGGCTGAAATAAGAAAACCAGAGGCAGAATGTACTAAATGGCAATTTGGTGTCTTACAGCTGGACAGGTGGGATGGTTTCTTTCCATCCTAATTTTCCGGCCTTCTAAGAGTCAGTGCTCAGTTTGGTATCCCACTGTCAACTGGCTTGAAAATAATCTCCATCATGTTCATCCTGGAAAAACCTGTAGTGATAAAATAAATAAATATGTAAGCAAATAGTTGTGAATTATCGCCTTGGACTTGATCTCTAGGACAAAGAATCTGTTCTATGGCAGATTTGAATGATAATGAATAGAATCTTGATATTCAGGACTCCTGGGAGGAAGCATTCATGGCTAATAAAAGAAAAGATAATAGCAAATTTACAAACATGTCCAGATGAGGGATGTTCTCCCAGCCTAACTGGGAGAGTTGGGGCAGTAAAGATGAAGAGCAGACCCACATATTTACGAATCATCAGGGGTTACCAGGCAGAGGGACATCCATCCATCCATTTATTCATGCAACTGAAGTTTTTTAAGCATCCACAACATTCACAGTACTGAAGGAGACTCAGATATCAGCCAGTCCTAGATCCAATCCTGGAGAACATTAACAGCCTAGTTAGGCAAACTACACCACGTAAACAGAGATGAGCTAGTGGGTGGTAAGAGCTAAGAGAAGAGGTACAGATAGCTGTGAGAAGATGGACAGGTGCCATTGCTCCCAGATGTGGAAGAGCTGAGAGAGTACCTTTATGATTCTTTGGTAAATCCTGCCAGCCTTTGTCAGTGTAAGCTGTGTTAACATTGATTTCATTTTGCTTAATTTGTTGCAAATTTGTTGCATTTTGATGCTGGCCAAACCCGGTCATGTTACGCTAAGCAGAGACTCAATAATGAGAATAGCATTTGTTGAGCATTTACTGTATGCCAGGCAGTATCCCAAGCCAATGCCTATTTAATGTTCTGGTACATTACCCCTGTTTCACAGGTAGAGAAATCAGGGCAAGTATAAATAACTCACCTAAAGAACATAGCTCAGTTAGTAATGAGAATTTGAATCTGGGGAGCCAAACTCTCAGTCTGCACTGCCTTTCTACTGTAGGCATTGTTCTCTGAGATTTATTTTTTTTGTTGTTTTTGGGGCACTTGTAATCTGTGAGTTGTTTATCCCAGCTGCTTCGGCCATGAGGCAGGTGGCCAGGCATTCCCAGATATGGGCATTCCTACTTGTCTTGGGACAGCCATGCTAGAACTGATTGATTGCAGCAGGTTGTTGGTGACTCCAGGGAGGTTTAGGGAAGTACACTGAAGTGATCAAAACAAAACAGGCAGGTGTACTATCAATGTGTCATTATTAATGCATGTTTAATGCATCAATATTAACGCATATTTAACGTATCACTAAAGCTTTACAGTGTTAATGTTTTCATAGGTGTAACACAGAGAGTGAGTGGTACCAAATCCATGAAAACATCATCAAAAAGCTGAATGCACGTTATAATTTGACTGGCTCCAATGCAGGTAAGTATATGGGCTGGCAGACTTTCCCTATCCTATTCATTTCAGGCCCTTTCTTTTATCTGTTTGAGAAGGAAATAATCAGCCCTTTGTTTTTCTCTCTATTCACTCTTTAACTTTAAAAAATGGTCAGTCAACATGCTGGCACATCTTCCTGTGCTATGATAGGCTTGTAGCTATAACACTCTATAAAATATATATTCTGTTCTGGTTTGGGACAAAACAAAGGATCTGAATTTGGTGGTACCGAGTCTTGAGACCTCTAAGTTGGTGCCAAAGGATAAAAACTGAATGGCAAATATTCTTGGGTTCACAGCCGTTGTGTGGAAATAGGTTTGATAAGCAGAGTCCGTCAGTAAGAGCCAGCAGAAACATGCTTCACTGCCTATGGCTGACTGCAAGCAGCAACATTATAGACAAATATACAGGTTCACACATTGAAGTTGGCTAAGCATGAGAGTGATGCTGACTGCAGTGTCATGTAGAGAAAAACATATGCGTGCTTGTTCAGAGGGGAGCCGAAATACTGTATACCACAGTAAGTTATATATAATATATGGTACATAGTATTATTATACTAGTAACATAGCATATAGTACATTGTATAGCATATTTAGATTATATAGCATATATAGTGACATCTTTAAGTTTGGTCAATGGACAAATCTTGGTGAATATCGTTTGCTTTCTATCTGCCATTCAAACCCACATTGAAGCAAAATAAACTATGCAGTTGTATGCTTTAATTGACATAAAGAAATTTAAAATTAAGTAAGCTGTTATTTGAGCTTAACATGTTGTTTTTTAAGACTGATTTCTGGAGCACCTTCAAGATACATATTTGTGTTATAGTCCAACTTGCCTGACAATTTGAAGAACTGAAATTTAAATCCAGACTACCTTTTTTTTCAGACTTGTGTACACCTTGCTAGGCTGAACTGACCCACAAAGAGAAAGTAACTGCAGGCAGAAGCTTTGTGGGCCAGTTCATTGAGAGCCGTAAGTACCTACAACTCACATGTGGCAACACTTCAGGCTGTAATGAGTGGTGAGGTCAGTTTTCTCCTCCCTCTCCCAAGAGTCGGGGAGGTAACTTGGGTTTTATTTGATGCGGATGATCATTTGCTTTGGACAAAGTCCTGCATCTACCACTAAATAAACAAGATACTTGGAGCACTTAGCTATTGAGGGCAGAGTCTCTCAAGGACTCAGAGAAGACAGTAGAGCTGGAATACAACATGGAACTGCTATGTATGCTTGTCTTGTCTTTTTCTGTATAAGAATTATAATTCTTCTGATGGTATGTGGACCAAGTGGTTTAATTTCAATGTTCCCTCAGTAAGATAGTGGAGCTGCTGCTTTTCTAAACATTATCTTGCCAAATTCATTGGTAGACTTCCAGCCAAATCCGGTAGTTCTGTTCTAAACCTTTTGGTGTTTCTTGATACTGGTGACCATTATTTTATTATTAAATACACTCTAGACCTATGCTTTCCAGTTCAGTAGGCACTAGTCACATGTGGCTGTTGAGCACTAGACGTGAGCCTGGTACAGCACTAGAATTGAGATGTGCTGTAATTGTAAAGTTAAAGTACATGCTGGATTTTGAAGACTTGGTACAATAAAAAGAATGTAAAATGTCCCATTAATAATTTTTATATTGATTGCATGTTGAAATGATAACATTTTGGACATAGTGGGCTAAAGAAAATATATCATTAAAACTAATTTTGTTTCTTTTTACTTTTTTAATGTTGCTACTATGAAGGCTTAGATTTCATTCATGACTCACATTGTATTTCTGATTTAGCCTGCTCCAGGCTCAGTTTAAAGGATAACATTTTTTTTTTTAAAGTCTTCTTATGCCTCACAAACAAATTCTTTATGCCTTACTTTGCTTTTTCCTTTCTGCTTGTTAACTGTGGATGGAGGAGTTGGTAACCATTGTGTATCTTGTTCTTTCTCCCCAAGAGTCCTATTATATTAATTTGCTTGCATCTGCCATCTGTGTGAATAAACAAGTGTAAAACTAACTCTGACCTTCTGACTTTGCCCGCATAGTCCCTGACCCTCCCACCAGCATGAATGCATCTTGACTAACCAGGGCATGTTGGACTGCTGGGTACACTTCTTTCCCCACTCCTTGTCATCTCCCAAGCCTTTCCGCTTCTAATATGTCTCACACAAATCAATGTTCATCTGTTGTTGGATTGTTTGAATATATCATTGTCCAAACTCTGCGGTGATACCTAGTTGCCTCTTGAATCATGGTAAAGTTCTTGGTGATAGGCTTAGCTTTATATCTCCAGATAGATTCCTGACATAACAGATCCTGTGTCCTATAAAGCCTCTGTCAGGGGTCAGGGTTCCAGTTACAGCAAATCACAAATTTCTCTCTGCTTACAGACAGGAGTCATCTATTCGGGAGTACAACATGTATTTAGGAGCTTTTCCTCTGCAAACAGGATGTCCCAGGTTTGAATCATGGTTTCACTGGGATAATAGGAGTATCATCCTCTAAGGGTTATTGGGAGGATCAAAAGAGAAAAACATGTGCAAAGCACTTACCACAGGACTTGATACATAATAAGTATGTGCATTTAATGTTACCTGTTATTATTGTTTACCCACTTTGAAGCCATTGTCTGAAATAGTCTGCCTCTTCCTCTTAAGTCAGGTCACCTTATTTCATTTTTTTCAAAATAGATCCTGATTTAATCTCCTTAATGAAGACTTTTAGAATAATATAATTGGATTATTGATAGGTTGGATCATTGAACCAACCCTTTCTACACTTTGTTTTTTCCATCTCCTCTCTGCTGATTTGATTGCTAATATCTCTTTCTGGGTTCTTTTAATTTAATTGTTGTCCTTCTGATTGCACGTATTAACTCCAGGAAGGAAGAGCAGCACATTCTGTTTCCTCAAGCAGTTCCTCAGATGCTTAGATGTGCTCACATGTTCCATGTGCTTTGTCAATTTTATTGACTATGTATTCTTACTGGAATCCTGAATGAGACTCCCAGAAAGTGAGGGACAAGCTTCCCTATTCCCTGAGTCTTAACTTTTCTGTTCACAGCCAGTACACTGAAATGGAAAAAACTGCCTGCTGCAACCTTGCAAAGAATGAAAGAAATCATTGTACTGTAGAGCCTCCTATAAAGGGTTCCCTCTTCTTTTGTCAGGATCCTTCCCATTTTGCTGCCTACTGTGAAACTTACATTCCTAGGCAGCCAAATGTATGCTGTTTACACCTGGCTTCTGCTACAAAGTCCTGTCCACCCTCGTGTCCTTATGACCTGGCTCTTCATCCTTCTCCCTCCAAGCCTGAGTCCCAGGCAGGCCCTCGCAGCCAGCATCTGTCTGCCTTCTACTCCTCTGGTCTCTGTCTGATCCCTTCTGGCTCTCAAGCTGATGCAGACCCAGCCCTAAGCCTTATCACTCTAAAATTCTGCTCCAGAGAGAGAGAGAGAGAGAGAGAGAGAGAGCGAGCCTGGGGAGAAGCTTTTTTTTAAAAAATTAATTTATTTTTTTATTTAAGAATATTATAGGGATACAAACGTTTTGATTACATAAATTGCTTTTGTACCTCTTGAGTCAAAGTTATAAGTGTGCCCATCCCCCAGACAGTGTGCACTGTACCTAATATGTGTGAATGTACCCATCCCCTCCTCCCCCCTCCTACCTGCTGGATTTCCAACAAATGTTATTTCCATAAGTGCCTGTGAGTGTTGATTGATTAGTTCCAATTTAATGGTGAGTACATGTGGTGTTTGTTTTCCCATTCTTGTGATACTTCACTTTAAGCAATGGTCTACAGTTCCATCCAGGTTAATACAAGGGGTTTGCCATTTTTTATGGCTGTATAGTATTCCATGGTATACATATACCACATTTTTTTAATCCGCTCATGTATTGATGGGCACTTGGGTCCTTTCCACATCTTTGCAATTGTGAATTGTGCTGCTATAAACATTCAAGGACAGGTGTCTTTTTTTTAGAATGTCTTTTTCTCCTTTGCATAAATACCCAGTAGTGGGATTGCTGGATCAAATGGTAGTTTTACTTTTAGTTCTTTGAGGTGTCTCCATGCTATTGTACTTTCCATGTAGGTTGTACTAGTTTACAGTCCCACCAGCAGAAGATTTAAGAAAATTAAAAAAAAAAAAATGCTTTTCCCACCAAGATTTCTATCCTTCAGTCTTGGTGGATCATCATTCTGTGTCACCTTGATCTATTTCCCTTCTAGAGGAAAGGCAGTTGTGTGGCCAGCAGATAGGCATTCAGGAGCCATTCAGCTTCATTACTTAAAGGGAAGCACATTAATGACTTACTTAAAAGTAGTTGGGGAAGCAAGCATACAAGAATTGAAGTAGGAAATTGGGGTGCCTAATGTTTAAACTATCTTGATGGTTAGATGTGTTGGCTTCCACTGTTTTCTCCTTTGACCACAGAATTGCTGATTAAATGGAAGCAGTGCAGTCAGACGTTTTCAGGAGAATTGAGTTCACTCTAAAAAGTACTGTTTTTCCCTGCTTTTCCTTGGTCATTGCTACTAAAAAAAAGGAAAAAAGAATAACTTTGAAATTAGTTTTGGAAACAAATTCTACCAGCTAATTTCCAGGCCCTTTATGCTTCATCGATGTCCTTCTAGCTCTTGGAGTTGTAATCTTGTCTATTTAATAGATAAAAGCATTCATCTAGTTAACTCGGTTTTTTCCTCTAACCTAAGACTTACATTGCAAAGGTACCTTAACCACTATCTTTGTTGAGTTTAGAAACTGGGAAAAAATTACACATGATCCATTTAACTTTTAAAGATTAAAAAAAAAATGAATTAATACATCTCACCAGTTAGATTTAGTTAGGTTGAATAATTCAAAATCTCCAAGGTTGTGCTGTATGAGAATTTTAAGATCCAAAGGCAATGTTGTGAGAATTTGCAATTCCAAAAATATTCATTAAAGTGAGTCTGGTTTAGGATTGTTGAGCAAATGGTTATTATAAATGTCACCTCTGATAGAGATAGCAGTTGAATTCCAGGAATGTGAAATTAGACTGAGCCAATATAATTTACTAAGGCAAATTAAATTCTGAGACTTGAAACAAAGTGTGTAAGAATTATTGGCTATAGTTCATTATTTCCTAACAGAAATTTCAAAATCTTTTCATATTACCTATGTATTTATGAAATATTATTTCCTATAGTTTTGCATGTATAGCTTACAACTAGAAGAAATCATATTTGTTAATCAGGTAAATTTCTAGAATCTTCTTTTTGCCTTAGTAAAATGAGTGTACATGGTTGTATTCCTGCAAACTGTACTTTTTAACCCCCACTAGAGGTTAAAAGAAATTGCCTATAGGGAGCCCACGACATATAGAGAGAGCAGCTGAACTCTGTGCAGGAAGTATACAGTGTTCTTTATTTGGCTGGGGTGAAAGGAGGCTGCCTTTTTTTTTTTTTTTTGAAAATTACATGGAAAATTTTTTTTATTTTTTATTTTTTTTTATTTCAGGGTGTTATTTATGAGGGTACAAACATTATGGTTACAACAAATGCTGGTGAGAAAGGAGGCTTCTGAGAGTGTTAGTTTGCATTTCCGTGTCTGAGAGTTCTATCCACACCTACCAATGTAGTCATTTAATTCAATATTACCAAATTGGTATAGTTCTTAAGGATTTTATCAGAGCCCCTGATTTTTGAACGTTGTATTTACTTTATTATATCATTAAAATAAAAGTGGTACTTTTTGGCACCACCTATTGGCTAGAAATATAGTATGTGACCTTTTGGCTTATTTTTAGAATTTCCCAATCATTAAATCATGATCTCTTTTTAATTCTTCTAAGGTTTTTTATTTTTTATTTTCAACTAATTTTACTTACAGAAAAATTGCAAGAATAGTACAAAGAATTCCTAATTTCCCAATGATTAATGTTTCACCACATTTGCTTTAGACTCCCCCTCCATGTGTGGAATTACGTATAATTCAATATTATTGAATTATTATATTGCTTAAGGATTGCATCAGTGCTCGTGATTTTATATGTGTGTGTATATATATACACAAATATACACATGTATGCATATATACATACTTACATATATGCATATACACATCCATACATATCATCGATACATATATACGTTTCCTTTCCTGGACTGCTTGAGAACAAATTATAGACAAGATACCCCTCTATCCCTACTTCCTTCAGAACATGGTAACATTACTACGGTACCATTATTGAAATCAGGAAGCTAGCATCGATATGTTACTATTATCTATCCTATAAACCTTATTCAGATTTTGATAATTTTTTTCAATTTCCTTTATAACAAAAGAATACCCAGGCTGTACTGCATGCAGTTGTCATATCATTTTAGTTTCCTTTAACCTAAATTATTCTCTTCAAATGACAGCAAAGAAAAAATATAGTTCAAAATATGATACTAAATATTTTTTGAAGCATCATGCAGTACTTAAAAAAAAATCTAAACCCAAATTATAAGTTAATAAGTGCTTAGAGCTTAATTTTATTTTTTTAAATTAGTTAATTTTGCTGATTTAGATATTATCATTAGATGTAATACTGTTTGGAAGATTTGCTGTATAGGAAAAATATGCGAGTATTGCAATAAATTAAAATAACCGTATATTAAACTACAATCCGAGATGCTATCTTAGGGAAGGAAAAAAAATATATTTTCTTTACCCATCCTAGGTTCATGGCTGAAGCCCCTATAACAAAAGGCAGATTAATAAGAGAAAAGCATACAAATGTATTTAAGTTTTATGTGACATGGGACCCTTGAGTAGGAAATAAAGATCTAATGAAACAAAGAATGTTTTTTACAGTAGGTGTGATGAAGAACAGGGAGTCGTGGAGAAATGTGATAGGGCAGAAAAGGTATGATCTAATGGTAATAAACTGGGGAAACTCAGCAAGACCTGTTGTTCAGATTCTTCTCTGCAACCCCTCGTTTTCAGAGATAAGGATATTCTTTTCCTCTGGGCATAGGGAGGGCATCTCTTACATGAGGGTTTTATTAATATGACCTGCTTTAGGTAAGAAGGGCAGGGAAGGTCAGAGAGACCTTCCTGCACATGGTGTCTCTCAAAATATTCAATGTGCCAAGGTTCCATATTTTAGGGTAACACGTCCTGAACCCCATCACTATGCTCTATATACATTTTTTTAAAAATGGTTTTCAGCCAGTGGATTCCTGTGTGCTAGGTGCCGTGAAAAAAAAGAATACAAATAGGCAATAATAGTTGCAGTAAAAATGAGCAAACAAAAAAACATTTTTAACTTTGACATAATCCTCAGTGTATACCATTGAAATGTTGTTATCCTAAATCAGAATAAGGATGGAAACTTTAAGGTGAAAAATTCCCTTTGAATGGTCTCATCCACTCCTATAATCATAACTTTTACCAAATGTGGATGGGCTCCTCTCCAGCTCTCATTTCTGGTCAGCAAATTTCTTTTATGGTTGAGACTCAACAAAAGTAAATAATTTTAGAAATCTCGAATGTTGCTTTGTTTGACATTCTGTGACATTATGTATTGCTTCAGTCTTATTTTCTCTTAGCCATGAGCTAACCACTTCTTTAGAGAAAACATAAAAAAGCCTTTCCAAAACTTTGAAATCTAGAAGTAGCAGATCTGTGGGCTAGCAGTTATGATCACAAGATTATTTGTTCATGCTTATCATACCTTTTACATGTTAGAAGATAGGTGTCCCAGTGGATTGGGTTACCTGCTTCTTAGATCTCAGGGAGATGATCTTCAGAAGGTGATTTTATTGTCATACCTTTTGAGTTATTCTCAGTGATGTGAGAAGTGCATTCTTTAAGAGTTAATTTAAGGGAAAAGTCAGCAATAGGCATATTCACAAATTGAATAATACTGGCTGAAAGTCAGAAATCAAGGTGTGACTATTAAAAAGGAAAGTTATATTCTTTTTTTCTTTCTTTCTTCTCATTTTAAATTGGCTTTCAAAGTACATCTGAAAGAAGATATGTATCCCCAAATGTGAGCAGTGGTAACGTTAATGCTGTAGTGTCTACCTCTCCAAGATGACAGTGTTAAAGGACAGGTGTGATGGAGTAGCCTGGTCCTGCTAGGTAGGGGTTTTAAGTATTAATAACTAGGCTCCCTCCGTAGGTAATTAACACATCGTTAGGTAGGCTCTAGGACTGCTCATGGCTCCCATCTTGCTATCTCCGTCTAACCTGGTTCATTTCTACACTCCAGTCTTCCTAATGCTCTGGCTTTTGCTCCATTGACTCATTTTCCACGAGAGTCTCACTTGACACCGCACTCTCCAGACATTTGCCTTTCTTTCTTTCCTGTGCTCCAGAGACTCTGAGAACCTATCTCTGACCTCCCAATGTAAACACCTTACCTCATGCACCCAGGATTTTACTGCTTGGTGAAGCCAGGATATATCTTCCTGAAAGTTCTCTCTGTCTTTGAGTTGGACTTAAATAGGATATATAGCTTCTAGCGTATTGACTGAAAAAGTCAATTATCTTACCTTATAGATAGAACACGTTAACGTTCTAATGCCTGAAGCAAAACTTAGGTGATTAATTTTGTAAATCAAGCAAGGAAATAAAAGTAAAAAATCTTACTCTAATCATATTGAGGTCCCAGGTATTTCAGAAATGAACAGATTTTACTGAAGGTGATTTTCTGAAAGAATCTAGTAATATCTTTAGGAAGTTTTGCTAACACCTCATGATGTTAGTAATTTTGCTGTACAAGTTTAGAAATCCTACCAATTGTGTTTTGCTCTTAGCTCCCAAACACATACAAAGCATGCAAGTACTGTCAGGAAATGGTGTTTTTAGAATCCACTGCACTAGCTTGCTCCAAATTGGAACAACTATAACAGGTGAAAATCATATTTTAAAACAGCACTAAAGTCTGGAAATTTTCCTGAGTATAGAGCAAATGGAGAAACACTTATTCAAGAATAACTGCTAAATCGTGATAAGAATTGAGAGAGTCAGTGACACTTATGCCACAGCTCATTTTCTCCCTGTCACCTGCGCCAGCTCAGCATGATGAAAGTTTCACTCCAGGCAGATGTGGCTGAGAAGATGGGGAAGATGGGGTGGTCCCTCTCTCCTCAGCACCCAGTCAAGGGATGTTATATCTTGCCAGGAGGGGGCAGGCTGCCAGTATTTTTCATCACCACCACCACCACCAAACTCTGAGTTGCAGGGGCTAAGTTGGTGGCTAACCTGGCTGAGAGGTTGGGGGCTAGTGAGTGATCACGGCCTCCATAACTGTTGCCTGTCTTTCCAGCCTCACCTCTGTCCACACTTGACTGCGCTGGCTTCAGACACACTGGCCACCTTCTAGTTTCTGTCACCCCAATGTCTTTCCAGTTGCAGGGCTTTTGAACAGTATACACTAATATATGGTGTTTAACAAAGCAAATAAAAATACTTGTTCTCTTGGTGCTTAAATACTAGTAGATAGAAGTAAACAGAACTTCTAAAATTCTTAATAAAATGTCATTGAAATAAAAAAAAAAATCAGCGGACTGCTTACATAGCAAATGAGCACAGTTGAAAAAAGAATCCGTAAACTAAAATTATAGCTTGAAATACTAGCCAAAATACTACCCAAAGGAAAAATAAAATGAAAAACCTGAATAAACACTTAAGAGCTATAAAGGATTTAATGAAAAAGACCAGCATGCATCTAGTAGGAATTCCAGAAGGAACAAATAAAGTACATGTAAAAACTGTGATACTTGAAAAGGTTGAGAATTTGTAGAACTTTTGCAGAGGATAAAAGTGCCCAGATAAAAGAAGCAAAAGTTGTAAGCAAGGTGAGTAAAAATTATAGTCTTATTTAGGTAAATAACAGTGAAATTATAGAACACCAAAGACAAAACTAGAAACTAGAGAGAAAATACTGATAAACTAAAAAGAAATAATAGTCTTAGCAGCATTTATAGAGACTGGAACATCATGAAATAATATCTTAAAATTACCAGGGGTAAATGGCCAACTTTGGATTCTGTACTTGCAAAACTATTGCATTCATCCCTTGATATCCCTGGGATATTGGTTCCAAGAGTTCTGTACTTGCAAAACTGTTACATTTATCCCTTGATATCCCTGGGATATTGGTTCCAGGACTCCCCTGCGGATACCAAAATATACGTATGCTCAAGTTTCTTATATAAAATGGCACAGTATTTGCATATAACCTACCCACATCCTTTCATATACTTTAAATCACCTCTAGATTATGTATAATACCTAATTCAATTTAAATGTTATATAAATAGTTGTTATACCTTATATTTTTAATCTGTATTATTTTTGTTGTATTATTTTATTGGCTTTTATTTTTTTCAATTTTTTTCATAAAATATATGACTTTGCCAAATATTTTTGATCTGCAGTTGATTAAATCTACAGACACAGAACGTGCAGATACAAAGAGTAGGAATTAAATAAAGAAAATTTCAGATAAAGACTTAGAGAATTTACCACTAACATTCACTGAAACAAATAGTCAGAGATGATCATCAGGAGTAAAGAACTGAACCCAAGAAGGAAAGAAATGTAAGAAGCCAGAGTGTGCAAAGAGAACAGGAAATGTGAGGATAAATCTACGTAAGCATTGACTGTAAACAGCAACAGGTTAAAAATATATCATCATCAGAGTTCGATTCAACTTCCAGAAATTGTTTAGGGAGAGAGTAGAGCTATTGATTAGATTTTGTCTTTAAGTCAATTATTTAATATTTATTTAAATGTTTATTAAATATTTAAAGCATAGAAATAGGGTATATAATTTCCAGAATTGTAGAGAGAGAAATAGGGGAAATAAGAAAAACCAATCCATTAGAGGATAGAAATAAAGAAGGAAAAAGCGAAACAAAGAAAATCATGATAATTGAAAAACACAAGATAATAGAATAATCTCTTCTCTTCAAATTATAAGCTAAATACCTTCTCAAGGGTATTTCAGAATTTGTCACTTGTTCGGAGCTTTGGCTTATTGGTATCTGTGGACAATACAAGACTTCCTGCATCATTAGGAGTTTCACCATCTTCACGTGTCCAATTGTGTACATTGCCTGCCTGTGTCCATCACTTACATCGTTGTTAAGTCTCCCCTATTATTGTTCTTGATATGTAGACAGATTTTCCTTTGGAGCCCCCATGGAACTTAATCTAAATGCTTGGTTTAATCTAGTGATAAGTGGGCATGCCTAATGAAAGGAATATTTTCTTTGTATATAACACTTAGGGGACCGTGGCCATTTTTTGATGAAGGCTAATTTGTTGATATCCATGGTAGGGAGGAAGAAGAACACAAACAATGGTATGGTAGAATACTAGCAGAGGCAGTGGTAGTTGTAGCACCAGCAGTGCTTGAATTTTTGAGCACTTCCTTGGTGCAAAGCATCACCCAAAGTATTTTATGGAACTGGTATCATTTTTATTTTACAAAGGTAGAAAACAAAGCACAGAGAAGTTAATATTGAGACAGGATCATGCAGTCATATGTTTTATTTCTTAAACAGCACACTCACTAACATCATGTATCTCTCAAATATATTTGTCACGATTTCCCATTTTTGCTTTGCTATACGTTCACAACTACATGTTATTTGGTTCATTAGTGGCAAAAGGGCTGATGTAATCTAAAATTAATTTTGGCTGCTACTTATAAATCATGCTGTGCTTGCCATTTTTAATATAAAATTGCAGAATTTCATGAATTTAAAAGGAGCCATCTTATAGAGTGAGTTAACGTCAATTCCCATAAAATTAGAGTTACCAAATAATCAACCACATTTGGTTTAACAGATACCAAGCCTTTACTTTCTGTGTGACTGCTCTGTAAGCGGAGCTTAATCATGAACAATATGTTGTTCTGTGACAGACTCCAGATTAATTAATGACTATGCATTTGTTTAAAATAAATGTCAAGTCTTTACAATTGGGGCTTAAACATCTAGGCTGAATGTGAAAATTCAGTTTAATGATTATGTTTCTTCTATTATAATAAGGGGAATATTTCTCCCATAGCAATTTTACTTTTGGCACTTATATTAAGGGCCAAAAAAAGTGGTTGTGAAACATTATTTATATATTTTGTGAAATTAAAAATTTAACCTAATTCTTCAGATTATTTTACAGGTTGTCATAAATCTGTTAAAAAAAATTCTTCCCCAAACTTGCAAATTCTTTCAGTAATAATTTTTTCTTATTTTAATATTTATATCATACACTTAACCCATTCTCTTTTACATTCTATTTAGATATGGTGTCTTTCTTTCATCATTAGATTATCAGTTCCTTAGGAGCAGGAACCCCACTGCATACATCCTTATATCCCATCTTCTACCTTCCTCTCAAGCCATAAGTTACTCCTTCCTGAGTGCACATTTTGAATTGTGGCAGGAATAAGGTAACATGTGCAGATACAATCTTAGAAGTTGTACCATCCCCACAGATAGCAGGGAAGGCCAGGACAGTGAATTAGGATGACCTGGAAAAAAATGGAAAGAAAAATACCATTCTGTGCACATACCCTATGTCATAAATGACTAGCCCTCAAAGGATAGGGCTAATCCTCAGGTATTTGGAATGTGTAAATATTTGTCTTTTTTTGTCCCGGCTTTATTAAGGTGTAATTGCCAAATAAAACTTATGTGTGTTTATGGTGTACAGCATGATGTTTTGATATATGTATACATTGCAAAATGATTAAATTAAGCTAATTAAGATATCCATCATCTCACATATCACTTTTTTTTTGTTGTGAGAATATTTACAACCTACTCTGTTAGTAATTTTAAAGTATACACTATATTAACTATAGTCACCAAGTTGCACAATAGATCTCCAGAACTTACTCATCCTAACTGAAGCTTTGTACCCTTTGACCAACATCTCCCTATCCACTCTCCCCAACCCTCAGCCCTCCCACCCCCATCAACCCCTGGCAACCATCGTCCTACTTTCTGCTTCTATGAGGTCAACTTTTTTAGAAGGAATGTGTGAATATTTTCTAAGTTTCTCCTTTGTAGTGATGAGTACTTTCTTGATCTTAATATGTTATTTCTTACTGTTCTAGTGGCTCATTTATCCAACCTTTTGATTGTGGTCACGATAATTAAGCACCGCTGTAAAAACAGGATCAGGAGTTTCCCTGATTGTAAAATAAATAGAATTGCAGTGACTCTTTGTGGGCTGGTCCCTGTGGACTCATCACCAGTAGCATGTTTTTTCTTTGTCCCATTGAAAGTACACGCATTCTTTGACGTTGCTTAGCTAAGTATTGTGGTTTCTTTATGGAAAGAATTGATGATTTGGGCAAAACCACATACATGCATGTGGTCAAGCCCTCTGTCCAGTTGACCTTTCCAATTCTTGACTGTGGCTTCTTCATTCTGGAGAAACTGAGTCACCCCCACCCCCAAATTATTATCATGTAGCTAGACAAATGTAATAATTTCACTTAGGGCTCCAATCTGTATTTCTCTAAACCTTCATTCAGGTTGAAAACTACCATACCTATCAAAAATTTTAGTATGTATCCAACTCCCAAATGCCTGCTTTTCCTTTCCCCCCATGCTGTTTTATCTATTTTTCCCATTGTTCCTCCATTCCCTTCCCTGGTCCACAGCCAGCTCCTCTCAGCTGTCTCCTAAATGGGTCCTTTCTGTCCTTTGCACTCTTCTCATTTCTGTATTCTACAGAATACTGATGTATTCTTCTGTTCATTATTACTCTCCCTCCATCTGTGTCTTTCCCTAAAACATATTTTTTCTTTCTTTCCTATCTTCTTTAATTTTCTTTGGGATTCATGTTGTCTCTGACCAACTGTTTTTTTGTTGTTGTTTGTTTTTTTTCTTTTCTCATTATTCTATCCTCTGTAAAGTACAGTATTCAGCTTAATGTTTAAAAAAAAAAAAGTCACTGCTGGTTAAATGAATGTTGGCTCCTAGGACAAAACAAGAATCCTGGCCAATGTTCCTATCTCCAACCCCCTACCCTGAATAGCATGATCTCTTTGGTTTTTTTCATTACAGTTGAGTTCTTTTCTCTTTTTCCTTTGTACATAGCACATAATGTAGCTAGTGTCTCTGATCAGATCCTTCAAGGAGAAGTCCAAGTAAAATGGTCTTTGCTTGCAAAAATCACAGGATCTCAAGAATTTTGTTAAACCCATCTTACTCTCTCTTGGAAAGCATTGCTTATATGGTATACACCTGGATTTGCTTATATGGTATACACCAGCAGGAAGATACTATTATGTACAGTGTCTGGCACACACTGGTATTCTACAAATACCAGCTGCTTGATTTTGCTAATGATGATGGTGATGGTGCGGGTGAGAATTTTGAAGGCAAAAGGACAGAGGTGGGAGGAGAACAGAGACGTCAGTGATGAGATGGGGATAGTGGGAAAGCATGAGTCAGGAAGAAATGGCTGCTGGGACAGATGCATTAAAACACATGTTAATCTGTCTTAATTCTCCTGCCTCTGGGTATTAAAAGAAACCAATATACTGCATGAAGAGTCTGAAAGCTACACTGATAATTGTCTCCATCAGATCATCCAGACGGCTTATTCTCCCCTATTTCATTTCATGTGGCCATGGAAGGACAGACACCTCTCCTTTCTGTTGCCATCAGTCACCCAACCCAAAGTGGATGGGGTGGGGGTGGTGAAGGACACTGGGGTAGTTAGGTAGAAACGGGATGCAGATTTCAAGTTCTGAGAACCTGCCAGACTTCATGTCATTCTCAGAATAACTCTCCGAGACGTTCTGTTAGATGTACATGCTGGAAGATGTGAGGACACAATCGTGTACCCTGTCCTCCTTTTCTGATTTTTTCTGTGTTTACTGTCCCTCAGCATGTTTCATCTAGCCAGATTTGAACCTCAGGAGAGGCTCCAGTTTCTCTCTGAGCCTGCAGCTTTTTTTATTTTTGACAAATTGTCCTGATGTTTTAACCACTCTACTGAAAAGCAAGCAAATAATCCAACAAAACGTTGCTTTTGTTGTTATTGTTTGTTTGCTCTGATATTGAAGGAGAGTAAAAAGGAAGCTCCTCATTTAGATGTGTGGCAAGTAAGTTTTGCATTTCTTTTTCATTGCAGTGTGGTTGCCATCATTCTTACGCCTTTGTTTCCAGACAACATTGTAATGCTGTAAATTATGAATGGGAGTGACAACTCACACATGATCTCTGCTTTATTGAGGGAAAGGGGGTGGTTAAGCGATGATACAGTTTGAGATCTCTGAGAAACAGACTTGTCATCTTCTGGACTCTGCCTTCCAAATTCATCTTTAAATTGCGTTTGGGTTAATGATGACTGAAAGTGTTTTAGAATAAGTTGCTTTTGAGTGGTTTCATTTTCTGCCACTGATATAGGTCAGGGTTTTTTTTTTGTCTTTTTTCTTTTAAAACGATAGAAGAAGAAAGGAAGAAGGAATGAAAACGCTAAAAGGGAAGTACCATCTTTGAAATATACATATGAACATATTCACAAAGATATGGCATTAATTTCCTTTTTGTAGTTTTTGCCTGAGTATTGGGAAAATAATGTATGAAAACAAGTGTCAAACATCTTCTATATATCCCACTGTGGTAATGTCACTATAATTGGAATTAAAAAAAAAAGATAATTTTCCTGTTTTACTGAATAAATTCCCTTTTGTTTGTAAAAGTATCCTGCAACCTGCTAGATTCTCCTTAGTAGAAAATAATGCCATCAGGAGTTTCTACTGTACATATTATGAATATAATCTTGGCTTCATTAGAATCACCTTTGTTACTTATATTTCAAGAACATCTCTTTATATTCTCAAAGTTTAAATTATTATGTCTTCAGATTTCTGTTTATGCTTTTGATATTTGATAAGTAATTATTCATAGGCTTTATGGAGTTAGAAAAAACTCCAATTTTGATATCAATATCTTTTAGGGCCTGGGAGCCTTTGCCTATTGATGGAATGAATGTTGGTGCTGGGATGTGCTCTACTTGAAGGGGGCTGTCGGGCAGGGTTTGGGGGCTGGAAGCGAGGCTACCTCTCCTTAGTGTCCTGCTCAAGTTTTCTCTAGTTGCTGTGAACCTCCTAATAAATGGGAACATTCAGGTGTTAAGCTGAAAAGTGTTATCCAGATAATTATTCCAATAGATTCTATTGATTTTTTTGTCTGAATGTTAACCCTTAGTTTACAACGATGATACTATAATTATGGGCTTGTTGAAGCACTTTGGTTTCATTTATGCTATTTCTATTCTTCCGTTTTTAACTTGAGTATCTCTCTTTTGTTTTAGGTTTAGCAGTTTCCCTACAGCTGTTGCATGGAGACATTGAACAAATCAGAAGAGAATACTCATCAGTATTTTCTCATGGAGTATCCATAACAAGAAAGTTGGGATTTTCTAATATTATCATGCCTGGTAGGTGACTTAGGATGCACCAAAATGATGAAATGTGGGTATATTGTATATTTTTGACATTTGAGAAATGTTTTAAATTGTTAGCTTTGAAGAAGAGTTCACATGGGCCATGCTACAGAACAAAATGAGGTATTTAATAGTAAATAAGCAAAATTTTTTCCAAAATAAAATTCTGATGATGTTTAAGTGGGTAACTTGTAGGAGCCATGGCTGTGTTTCATTATGACCAGGATGAGAAGGAAAACTGAGAAGTGGATAGTGGATAGCGTCCAGAAAATATTTTACTCCTTGGTGTGGAAAATGTTGGTGAAGTTATTTGCAGCAGTCCCCAACCTTTTTGGCACCAGGGACCAGTTTCATGGAAGACAATTTTTTCACGGAATGGTGGAGGGGTGCAGGGATGGTTTTGGGATGATTCAACATTACATTTATTGTGCACTTTATTTCTACTATTATTTCATTATAATATATAATGAAATAATTTTACAACTCACCATGATGCAAAGTCAGCAGGAGCCCTGAGCTTGGTTTCCCGCAACCAATGCCCCCGCTGATCTGACAGGAGACGGAGCTCAGGTGGCGATCCGAGCAATGGGGAGTGGCTGTAAATACAGATGAAGCTTTGCTAGCTTGCAGCCGCTCACCTCCTGCTATGTGGCCTGGTTCCTAAAAGGCCACAGACCAGTATCAGTTCTCAGCCTGGGGGTTGGGGACTGCAGATTTAGAGGATATCCTTATGGGTTTTGATTAAAAACAGTTACTGAGCAATAGTTAGCCTTTCTTGAAGGATTTTTCCATCATGGATATATATATATATATGTATGTGTAAATAAGCAGCCATATGAAAATACTATATGTATTTCTACACCTTTTTTTTTTAATTACTTCCTTTGATGATGCATCTGCACCTTTTCCAGATGTAGTATTTTATGATTCACATCTATATTGGCACCCAAAAAAGACTCCCAAAAAGTAGAAAAGATGGGGGTTAAGGAGCTTCACACTGTAAAATAAATGCCAAGGTCATTGAAACTGATGCATTTTGGAGTGAGTCAGTCCTAATCACTGAACCAAAATAAGTTTTAAAAAGCACACCCCTTTACACTCTCGTGGCTTTTCTGAGTGTTTTCATATGCAACCTGATGAGTTAGACACAAATAGTATACTTGCTATACTTGCTGATGAGGAATACTGTATATTTAGCAAAACTTAGTTTGGTTCAGGTCAACAGGCATTGATTGAGCATCAACTTTGTAGCAGGGGCCAGAAATTAAAGGATTAGTTCATTCATTCTACAAATATTTGTTGAGCGCTTTCTACATGCAAAGGCATTCTTCCATGTGCTGGGGACACAATGCTGAACACAACAGAAGAAAATCCTTTCCCTCATAAAGCTTACTTCCTAATAAGGAAAATTACAGTAAATGTGTAAGTAAAATATACATGTTCAAAGATGATAAATCCTGAGGCGAAAACCAAGGTAGGTAGAGGACTAGGGAATGTCTAGGTAGTAGTGGGTTAAGGGATTGAAATTTTAGGTAGGTAAGAAATTTGGGTGAGAAAATGATGTGATGTGAGAATAGAGACCTAAAGGAAGTGAGGAAGCCACATAGATAAGAGCATTCCAGGCAGAGGAACAACAGGTGCAAAGTCCTGAGGCAGTCGAATGGCCGGCGTGCTTGAGGAACTGCGTGAAGGCCAGCTTGGCCAGAATAGAGTCATAGGGGTGGGAGTGGAGGGCTGGGGGGAGAGAAAATCATGTGGGGCCCTGTAGGTCACACTGAGCACTTTGGCTTTTATTCAGAATGAGGAAGGAAGCAACTGGAAGGGTTTGAGCAGAGGGGCAGCAAACTGGTTCACATTGCCACAGGCTCGCTGGTTGCTGTGTGGAGATTGTACTTGGAGGGAATGTGAGAGGAGGGACGGAATGAGGGAGACCAGTTTGGAGATTTTTTGAGATAATGCAGATGGGTGGTGATCATGGCTTAGAGCAAGGTGTTAGCAGTGGAGATGGTGAGAATAAAACGTGCTCATGCCCTTGAGAGGGTTACAGTCTCCAGGAAGAGACACCCTGTAATCTAGAAGGAGTTAGAGGCACACAGAGAGCACAGAGGAGGTGTAGAATCCCCCTCCTGTTGGAGGGATCTTACTAAGACTGACACCTGAGCAGGGTCTTCAGCACTAAGGATTCTAGGCCCACATCTCCCGTCATTGTGTGCCACTGTGCTAACCGCAAGCACTCTTTCATATTGAAAGACTGTACAGTCCTGGCTAACAAAGCTCCACCTCCAATGTGAAGAGGAAATTTCTAAGTTCTGAAAATTTCTAACTTTTAAAATTCTGTGAAACTCAGAATTTTATGAGAGAATAGCCTTTTAAAAACTTTTGACATTTAAAAGCAAAAAACAAACCAAAAACAGTCTAATTGCCGTTTAGTAATGAATTCAAGGTGCTAGAGTTCTAGAAATTTCACAGCATCCCTGAGAACAGAGGGCTGTGACTAGGTAGGATTGTCTTCACCAAGCTTTGGTTCTGTCTATGCCTGTCTATCCCTTTGTGTGTGTCCAGACTTCTCATTTTCCTTCTCTTTTCCTTTCTGTCTTGATCTTAGTCTTCTTATTATTTTCTTTTTTTTATCTTTAAAATTAAAGATTAAAAATAAAAAATGTTTTACCTCAGAATAGGCCTAAGCTACACAGGTTATTGTGGCATACATTTTTAAAAATTTTTTGACCTGTCCTGTCCTTGTTTTACAAAGCAAGGAATGAATTTTTATTAGTCACTGAGTTTTATTATAAAAAGTCCTCACGTGTGTTTGATGTTCCATAGGAACAAAGAGCTTCCAACCTTTTGTCACATGTTAGAAGATGACAAATAGCATATTAAGTAGTAGTATTTCTCAGTGCTCCATGCCTCACACTCCATAATCAAGAAAAGAGAGAAAAAATAGACTAATTTAAGACTAAATAAAATAGTCTTAAATTCTTGACAGTGTTTTTAAAATGAGATCCTCTAAACCACTGTTTAAATCGTGTGTGTAAATGCAAGCAAAAGGAGTTGTGTCTGACAAGGCGCCTGGCACAGCTGAGACCCGACGATAGGATTGCTCTGAATAAAGCCCTAAAATGACCGGCATCGCCCATTGCACCATTTTGTGGTCTCTTGATTGAAATTCCTTTGTGCAGGCAAGGCTGAGAGAATCGCCTATAAGTTTTCCCGAGATGACCTGACCTAGCTTAGGGTCCCAGTCTGCCTGAGCATCTCATGCTACTGTTGTTGAAAATGACTGTTTATAGAACTGTTTACTTGGTGGCATGCAACCGTTCATTATTTCCTTCAGTTGCTATAAATAACTGGTATTTCCTCTTCCACAAAAAAGAAAAAAAAATTCATCCCACTGGGAAGCAAATTGATGGGCAAATCTAATATAGAAAACATATTTTAGAGCAGAATGCAGCCAGCTGTTAGAAGAATTCCTCAGCTTGGTCTCTGGGTAGTATCATTGAGAAATGGAAAAATATAAAGCACAATGACACTTCACTGGCTGAATAATTGTCCGGGATGCAGTGTGCTCATGCAGCTTTTGTCTGGCTTTAATGATGGAAACGAACTTTCTGTGGAAGGAGGCTCGCTTCTGTGCCTTCCTGGCACCACGTTGTAACGCACGGTTCACACTGTCCAGGGAAATCGTCCTCCCAGAGACGGGTCTGCAGTGTTGGGGACTACAAGAGAGATTTTTTAAAAGCACTTCCTTTTCCTTCTTTTCTCTTTTTCTTCTTTGGCTTTTTAATCTTCCAAATTAGGAGGAGAAGGGAGAGATAGATATATGTATTTCCTTAAACAGCTGAAAGCAACTTTAAAACTCACTAGTTTTTTACACTGGGAAACATGCAGTCATTGTTTTGTTTTCCTTTGTTATCTTCAGACTTGTCAATTAATTCTCCCCAGTGGCTGTAATAAAAACTTGAGCTAAATTCTTCAATGAGAAAATGTATGTGAGCAACATTTCTAATCCCAATGTTACACTGACAGTCTGCAAGGATGCTTTTTTTTCATTGTCTAGACCTGTCCTTCAGAGTTCATTTGCATCTTTAGTGTTCTGACAGGGGTCGGAACAGGTGAGGCACGTGTTTATACCAACAGGACTGAGTTCGTCAACACAATCTCCGCCTGTCTGCAGAATGGATTATCTGTGGTCTTGACAAGGACATACACAGAGCTCTTTTTGAGGGTCACAGAATGTAATCGATGCCAAACTCTTCTTGAAATGGGAAAAACTTAGAAACAGACATTCTCTGCTCATCTTGTTATCGTGCAGACAGATCTCTAAGTTGTCACCTCATGTGAGGAAGAGACCTGTCCATGTGCTTTCAAGCCATCAGGAGATCCTCTGGACTCTTCCCTGGGATGGGGGTTTGTCGTTTAGCACTTTATTTCTTAGAGTATCTGATTTCCACCTAAGAAAAGTCATTTTCTGGGAAGCTCCACCACTGCGATCTACAAGCCAAATAACTTAGAGGGGTGTTTCATGGTCTGGTCTCTGAGCCTGTGAGAGGGAGGAGAGCAGCAAAAATACTTGAATCAGTGTTCTCCAATAGAAATATAATGCAAGCCACAAATATCATTTTGAATTTTCTAAAAGCCACTTCTAAAAAAGTAAGAAAAAGTGGTGAAATTAAGTTGAACAATATATGTTATTTAAGCCAATGCATCCAAAATATTATCATTTCAATAAGTAATCCATGTTTTAAAATTCTGGCTCAGTTATTCTACACTCTGTTTTTCAACTTCTTTGAAAACTGGTGAGTCTTGTACATTTATAGCACTTCTCTTTTCAGCCAAGTCATATTTCAAGTGCTCAATTGCCACAAGTCGCAGCAGTTACCCTGTTGGACAGCCCAGCTTTAAACATCTTAACAGACTGTGTGTGCAGTGGGGCCTGGGCCGTTGCTGGGTTTCAGGAGGGTCTGAGTTTCCATCCTTCAGACATTCAGGAGCAAAGCTGGCTGATGTGTCAGGAACATCATGGAAGATCTGCCTGCCCTCCCCCTGCCCTGCGTGTCCATTCTTACTCTAAGTTTGTGATTCTTTCTGGGCAAAAGTTTCTTCGCCTCCATCATGATCTCCCTACTATATCTTCCATGCCTGTACCCTATTCCCCTGGAGTCTTGTTTCTACACATCAATGGGTTAAACTGTTACTCTCTGTTAGGGAACCCATCGTTGATACCTTCTGGTGCATTCGCTTTGAATAGATCTTTGAAGCTTCTAATTCTAAAAAGAAGTAAGCAAAAATAGTGGAGTGTCAGAAACAGAAAGTCAAATACTTCATGTTCTCACTTGTAAGTGGGAGCTAAATAATGGGTATGCATAGACATACACAGTGGAATAAGACATTGGAGACTCCAAAATGTGGGAGGGTTGGAGTGGGGTGAGGGATGAAAAATCACCTATTGGGTACAATGTACACTATACAGGTGATGGGTACACTGAAAGCCCAGATTTCACCACTATGCAATAAATCAGTGTAACAAAACTATACTGGTACCTCCTAAATTTATTAGAATTTTTTTAAAATGGTGGAGTGATTGGGGAGGAAAGGATTGAGTTTTGATAGTAACCTCAAGATTTATGTATTTTACAAGTATTATTCAGATCAAGCCTCCCTTTTCTTTGGTCTTAAGGCCATAGTTCAGTTAAGTCACAATTCTATTTGGTCAGAGTTGACTGGATAATGATTTATAGGCCTGGGGTAAGAAGAGTATTATAGACATATTTGCTTTATGTTTAAGAAAGTAAGCAGTTTCGTTCCTTCAAATATAAATATTATTCTTTACTACTTACTGATGGAGAAATATACATCAACAGATGTAATCGAACTAGCAGTACTCCTACTTTGGGAGAAAGTAGGTGGGAGCTAGTAAGATGTGATTTGATTCTTCCTTAAAAATATATCCTAAATCTAACCAAAACTCATCACTCTCCAATCCAAGTCACTAGGCCTCCATACCGTATGGGTACAACCACTTAGCTTATACCTGAACCCCTGGTCATGCGAGGAGATGGCTGTCTTTCAACCAATGAATGATGGCACAGGAACTGGAGAGAAGTGGAGGTTAAGGTTTTATCATGTCACCCTGAGCTTGTATCCCAGCCCCAGATCAGACTGGAGGAGGGGCTCGTGCCTCCCAAATTATGAAGTTCACAGCCTCTGCCACTCAAGGGTGTAGGACTTTCCCCAGCTGGCTCTCTCAGATCTCCACATGGTGCCCCTTAGTGGGACGGGCAACAGGGACCCACAGCCCATCCCCACTCCTGCATCTGTGCAAAACTGTTCTGGAAAGCGTGTTATGGATGCTTTTGTATCATTTGCCCTTGCTTGACTGTCATAAGCAAAACATAAACAGCTGCCCCTCAAAAGAGTTCAGTATTTCATAAAACTCTTCTAAGAACAGAGCAAAACAAAAATGAGAACAACAGAAAATAGAGAAAACACTGATGGATTTTACTGAAATGTCCTCTGTGTGAAAAATCTGAAGTGTAGTATTAGTTAATTTTTCAACCCATGCATGTATTTCCCCTGCTGTGGTCTGCTTTGGTCTCCAGGTACCTGTGAATCTTCTCCCCATCCCTTACCCCCTCCTTGAAGCTGTCACGAGGTGACAGAAGCTTGGGTGTGGAGGGCACCTTGTATTAGTTTCCTGTGGGTGCTGTAACAAATCAGCACAGACATGGTGGCTTAAAACAACACATTTATTATATCACAGTTCTGGAGGTGAGACGTTGCATAGGTCTCACTGGGTTAAAATCAAGGTGTCAACTGGGCTGCATTTCTTCTAATGGCTCTAGGGGAGAATCTATTTCCTTTCCTTTTCCAGCTTGTGGAAGCTGCCCATGCTCCCTGGCTCGTGGTCACAAATGGCTCCAACCTCTGCTTCCCTCATCACAGCCCCTTCTCTAATTCTGATCCTTCTGCCTCCCTTTGTTAAGGACTCTGTGGTTATATTGGACCCATTTTGATAATCCAAGAAAATCTCTCTATATCAAGATCCTTAATTTAAGGCCGGGCGCGGTGGCTCACGCCTGTAATCCTAGCACTCTGGGAGGCCGAGGTGGGCGGATCGTTCTGAGCTCAGGAGTTCGAGACCAGCCTGAGCAAGAGCAAGACCCCATCTCTACCAAAAACAGAAAGAAAATTAATTAGACAGCTAAAAATATATATATAGAAAAAATCAGCCGGGCATGGTGGCGCATGCCTGTAGTCCCAGCTACTCGGGAGGCTGAGACAGCAGGATTGCTCGAGCCCAGGAGTCTGAGGTTGCTGTGAGCTAGGCTGACGCCATGGCACTCGCCCCAGGCAAGAGAGTGAGACTCTGTCTCAAAAAAAAAAAAAAAAAAAAA